>JAOEHY010003966.1:11198-31081 GCA_025447955.1 Psilopsiagon aurifrons | reverse complement strand
AGGAAAAAAAAAACAACACAGCTCCACACCGGCTACCAAGAAGGAGAAAAACGACTGCTACTGCCGAACCCAGGACATATGCTTACTAAAAGGAGATAGCAGTTAGGTCTTTTCACCCCAGAGAAGAGAAATCGCAGGAGGATCTTGTCACAGTTTTCCAGTACTTAAAGGGTAGCTACAAAGATGATGGTGGGTCTCTCTTCACAAGAATCCACATGGAGAGAGCAAGGGACAACAGGTACCAGTTGTACCAGGAGAGGTTTCATCTTGATATAGTATGGATTTTTTTTCCAGTGACACAATCAATAGCTAGAACAGCCTGCCTGGGAATGTGATAAAGTCCCCATCACTGACGATTTTCAAGTCACAACTGGACAGGATGATAAATAATCTCATCTAGGCCCTCTTTTCCATAAAAGGCGATTCTTCAATGAAAGTTGACCAGGTGGTCCTTCAGTGTCCCCTCTGACCTAGGCTGTTCTATGATTCTATTTCATGGGTATTGAGGAGCAGTAGCAGCAATCTAAATACAGACTTAGAGAGTCTTCCTTTTCCTTTTCTATGTGAAACGATGAAGAAATAGACATGGTGGGCAGAATCCCACTCATGTGTTTTCCATTCCATCAATACTAAAACAAATGTGCAAGTCAAGAATAACAAGATGGTAAAGACCTGGAAAGCAAGCAGCATGGAATTATAAAGTCATTTTGGTTTGTAAACTACATCAATTTCTTATACAGGCTTGTAAATAAAGCCTTTTTATTTTATGAGGTTATGGTGACCAACATTTGTCATAGATGAACCAAAACAAAAAAAATCAGTCACACAAGAAGGAAAATTTGTGAGGTGAGAAATCAGTCTTCTTTTATGTATAGTATACTACTTTAAAGACTTTATTTTCATGTATCTTTTAATAAATCAGCTTTTATCAGCTGAATATGTGTGACCAGCTTCTTATTACTGCTTGCAGTGCATGTGGTGGGTATCCACACCTTGATCTGAAGAGATTATTTACCTGTCTCTTCCATGCACTGTGTAGCATTTTGCATACACCACATTTATAGCATTGCTCTGGATGTGAGCCTAGAGAGGATCTTTCTGAGGGAAGAAGATGAATTGTCACACAAATCATCTCCTATTGCACCCAAAGGCCTCATTCTAAATAGATCCACAAACTAATGCAAACTTCAAGGTACATTAATCATAGAATCAAAGAATCACAGAATCATAGAATCATAGAATAGTTAGGGTTGGAAAGGACCTTAAGATCATCTTGTTTCAACCCCCTGCCATGGGCCAGGACACCTCACACTAAACCATGCCACCCAAGTCTCTGTCCAACCTTGCCTTGAACACTGTCAGGGATGGAGCATTCACAACTTCCCTGGGCAGCCCATTTCAAATGCCCATGTATTCTTCTTGTATGATGTGATCTTTTCTTATTCTCAGGCTATTCACAATCTCTCCATTGAAAAAATTGTCCTAGCAATCAGGGTCTGGGTCCCACTGATACTGCTGACAACAAAACAAATATTCTCGGTAACCTATTCTAAAAATCAAGATCTCAGTCCACAGCAATCCACATTCTGCACCTGTCTGAAGTACAGGCTTCCAGAAAGAATCCACAGAAATGTTTAGAGAGATACAAAGGATTCCAAGGGAGGAAATATTTAAGTTATTTGGCCTGTTTAAACTAGGAAAAGCACAAAAATTTCATAGTCGTGAACTACACAGAAGGTATATTTTGGGTACTTTCTTTAGACTTTGCTGTGTGACTCTTTCTCATGGTATTAAAAAACTAGCTGGTAATGTGCAATGTAACTGAGGTGGTGGGGTTTATCACAGATATAACTGCATCAAATTATATGAGATGTATCTCTTCCATTTCTGCAAACATTGCTTTGAGGAAAGCTGAGAGCATGTGATGTACAAGGCTACATAGCCTGACACATTGGGATGCACTTGAGCAATTGTCTGTGAGCTGCACAGATGGCCAGAACATATACAGTATGTTTTACATGCTCTAGATGCATTGCATTGATTGCATATGCTCAGCGCTGTTATTCAGAATGTTTAAAGACTTGGCTACAGATTGAAGTTGCAGCTTCTGCTCAGGCCTACAGGGAAATGCAAGACTCAAAATTGTGCTCTAAAGATGTGTATCTCTCTTTGTGACCACAAGAATACTCATTGACAAATCTGGACTCGAAACATCATTCCCTTAGCTAAGCACTGAAAGTAATGATGGTGACTCTGACAAGGTATGAATTCTTTGCAGTTAAAGTATAAAAGACTGAATTTTGAAAAAAGAAAGCTTGATCAGAGACAAGGTCTTTTGTTCTCTATTCTCTATGCAATATAGAAGTAAACAGAATATTCCATGCGTTAGCACATCTGTTTATCTTTTATGTTATTCTAATCTCTTAAAAATTTCCTCAGTGGGACATGAGGTGAATCACAGCTACTCCTGTAGAAGTTTGGGGGTTAATGTAGTCTAAAATAATGAATATTCTCCATCAGTTTACTCAGTAAATTTGTTCCTGAGTTGTTTATTGCAAATAGAGAATAGGTATTAACATACATATCAGTGTAATTGAATTAAGTCTCTTTCAAAAGCCTAATGAGAAAAGCACCACTGTACCTTTTATCTATTGTGATATAATCTTTCATTATACCTCTGCTCCACTTTACAGTTGTTTATTAGCTTCCTGCACAAATATTTACTGTTCAGAATTGCTACAGGTGCCTTTCTAAATACAAGTATACTGGCTGTAATGAAAAAATATAGTCAAGGAATATTGCTGTTTGTGTGAGGCAACCAACACATCAAACATACAGTTATAGAGATATAAATCACTCAAAACAAACATTTAAATATTCCTAAACTAATAGTAAGGCAGACTCCTAAAATAAGAAAAGAAAAAAAGGAAAAGTTGTGAAAAGCTTTCTAGTACTTGTCATTGTCCCCATTTGAATAATAAACCTGGCTTATTTTTTTCCCCCCTTCCTAAATCTGAAGAGCACTATTGATTTTGAAGACTAATGGCTAAAGGAATTATGAGTTTTGTCATAAGCGCCAAGTCTTCACCTGCTCCTGTAGAAGATCTGAGCTTTATAAAGGTTATAGTAATTTGCAGCCTGAGAGCACTGGCATTATACTAATGCTTTTCTGGATATCTTCAGGTAGGCTTCTTGAAATCAGCGTTGTTCCAAAAGTCAATGGTCATCTTTCTGTCTCTGATGTACCATGCAGAATGCTTACAACGGGCAAAGGAAAGGACTGATTTTAAAGCTAACTTGATCAAATAGCTTGATCAGTTCTCATCTTCTGCCCAGCTTGCTAGATAGGGCTGAATATTCATGGCAGTACCAGCATTTCTATCTTTTGCCCACATGTAGAGGAGCATTAAAATTATTTCCATCTTTGTTTGGTGTCTAGTAACATTTAAAACTAAGAAGGTTATTTATTGTATCTAGGATCCAATCCTGCATGGGGCTGGGCATGTCTTACAAATTGATTATGTCTTTAATGCCTATTGACAGTGGTGTTTATGGTATTTGACACCTGATAGAAAACACTTAGCTTATTACAGGTGGGGAAAAAATGCTGAATATAATAATATCCCATAGGAAAATTCTTAACTGCTGTATCTACTTTTATGACTTTACCGAATATATATAAATCCCTGTGTATTAAAAGGTGACCTAAGTTTTTAATTTAAAAAGTAAAATTCTGTTGTCCCCCACTCTCCCCTTTATATGATCCTCAGCTAAGAGAAAATAATGCACCTGGGATTAGAAATATCATAATTACCTTTTAAATACAAAATTAACACCTGAATAGATTGAAAACTGCTCCTTATAAAAGCTCAGGTGAATGACTACATATCGTTTGAGGCCAGCACTAGGAAAAAGAGCATAAAATTACATGTTCATATATTTAGAACATCAAAATTATCAGTTTATCCCTCTATACTGCAGTATCTTCTGATCTGACCACTGAGAATATCTGAGAATCTAAATTCACAGAACCTGAATCATTTTTTTTGGGAGGACTTACTCAAAATCTCAAAGAAAAGATGGTGGAAAAAAAGATATCTTCACATCATTAAGCTTTTGATCTGTCTTTGCAATATACAGTCTATTTCTATTCTTTACATGCTGTTCTGTTTGGTAAGTATTTTTTATGTATTTAGTATTTGTTACCAAATAAAAGAGAGCTTTTGGAGCATAGACCAGAAAACAGATTCTTGTTTTTTTAACTGGGATGTAGAAGCAAATCTGCACTTACTTATTCTACCTCTGGATTTTTGTGAATGATGTTTATTTTTGTATGGTCTTTCAGCTTCAGGGAAAGGCCAAAGAATCATCTCATTTGAGTCTTCATCTTGACCTACACTTGTCATACCAAAGAGTAGGGGGTCCTGAACCTGCTTAAGATGAGGAAGACCTGGAGGACAGGTTTTCGCATTTGTAGATTAGCACTAGACATTACTATTACGTTTCTCCTCCTCAGGCACTCTTATTATGCTCTTTAATAATTGATAAACCATCCTGGAGACCTGACTTCCGTGATCTGAATTACTCAGACCAGAAATACAGATATTGTGTAGTATTAAGGGCTGCATTGAAGCACATGCTTAAAGCTGGCTTGAAATGCATTGCTTACTGTCACACAGACAACTGCATGAACATTTCTCATAGCTCAGACAAGTACCAGGAGAAAAGGGAAAACTTTGTTATTTAATCCCCTTGTCTTTATATGCCATACGGCTCGCTGTATTTTGTCTCCTTGTCAGTGAAATGTTAGAGTCTGTTTCTCTGCCTTCCTTTTTTGATTGGTTGGGGTTTTTGTTTGTTTGTTTGTTTGTTATTTTGTTTACATTCTTTTTTTTGTTGTTGTTGAGGTTTGGTGGGATTTTTTGGGTTGTGGGGGGGGGGGTTGTTTGTTTTATTTTGTGTTTTTTTTTTTTTCTTTTTTTTTTTTTTCCTTTCTTTTCTTTTCTTTTCTTTCTCCTGCTTACAGTTTGCTTCCTCAGGGCTTTTTACTATCTGGCTCCTTTGGTTTCTGATCTAGTGGCCTTTCTCAGTTCCTGTACCAACAGCTTTAGTCGTACACCCCTCCTGCCTTTGAGGTGAGCTCCCCGCACCCTCACCAAGAACCTGCCATCTCCTCACCTGCTCCACTCCCTGCCACCATCACCCACATCCATCTCTGTCCTCACATTCATCTGACAAGAGGGACCAGTGGGGTGTCTCCATCACCCATTGATATTCTACACACACACCCCAGCACCACACAGGGCACAAGGGGCAGCATCCTATACCCCATGGTGAGGCTTTACGCCCCAGGTCACCATGGGGAAAGCCAGGCTGAGGCACATACATCATTAATCCTCTGTATTCAGCATAACTCGTATCTGGAAAACTTCTTGAAATACAGACTGGGATTTTACTTCTCAGCTTTGTTATCTAGCTGGTGACATTCAGCGCTCTGCATAGGAGCTGTCACTTTCCAAGTTCTGTTTCAGGTTGGATGGGTGACCTACTTACTGGTACACTCAGTATTTACTGCTGGAGTATTCCCAGTTTTGGGTTTCAACAGCAGGCTTTTGCTTTCTCCCTTCACACTTTGTCATCTGATTGTAGCAATACAGCAACCCCAACCCTGCTCCCATCAGCTCTGAGATGAGGATCAGGCCCACTAGCACTGCAGAAAGTTGTCTCCCAGCACACTGACCTAAAGTGTTATTAGGTAGTAGCAAAATACTCTCCAAGCATCTGATGTCCCCCAGACATTAGAAGCTCAACCAGAGAGGCACAAACCAAGTCAGGTAATTTGTGTACTCTGAGGACTATTTTGCAAAGCCGAATGCTTCTGATAAAATGGGAAGAGATTCTCTGCTTTAGCTGGGCATAAAGGGAGGCTTTAATCTGATAACATTTTCTCTTGTATGCTTCTAGTCTGCACTTTGCTGAGGACCATCAACAAGATTACAGCTTTCTGTAAGCTCATAATCATACAGGCTATAAAATACACTACAAGCAAAATCTTGCACATCTGAGCCTCGCACAGGAGTAGCACAGGAGTGGTAGCACCTCACCCCATGCCTAATCTGACCCCCACTTGTATTCATCATTATCTGGGGGCAGAAATGGAATTACTAGAAATAGGGAAGGAATATGGAACAAATTTGGAAATGAAGAGGGCTGTTTCTCTTGAGTGAGAGCTTAGTGGCTTCAAGGCAATAGTGACAGGGGTGGTGGTAGGTTGGAGATGCTGCAGTGCCAGCAGAGAGCTGCAGCCTGCATGGCCACAGCCACCAGCCCTGAGGCTGCCTTGGGCAGCTCAAACATGCATGTCATGCAAGGGAGCCCAGCTTACAAAGAGCATCCATGCCACTTGCACCTCGTTCATCCTCAGCCCTTCTTGCAAAGAGCACAAGCTCCTGCTGGAGTACCAGAGCACACCGGTACCACGTAGCCAGCTTTATGGGCTTGCTTTATGAGGCAGGTCTCATACCATTGGTGTTTGTCCTCGCTCTAGTGCCCAGACACCCCTGTGCCCCTGCCCAGCGCCAAGGCAGGACCCACAGCTCTGCCCTAGTCCTGCTGCGTACATCTACCCTGAATCTCCACAGCCAGGTGTGTGCTCCTATTCACACACCAGGCAGACAGGTACCCAAACAGTGCATTCTCAATAGTGGATAGTGTGTGTGTGTGTGTGTGTATATATATCCGTGCAATTATATATATATATACATAAATCATACTTATCCCTTGTTATTGTTAACCAAGGACACAGATCTGCCATGCTGGAGCCTGGGTACCTACCTTAGTTGTTAAAAAAGGTGCCTTCAAAATCTAAGTGCTATACGTTTTCACAGGGCAGCTTCACCTCTGGAAACCTGTTTCACCTAACGCTGATGTTTACCTTAACCTCTTTAACTCTCCCCCTCTGCCTTTCCTCTGCTCTAAGAAGATCCAAAGCTTCCCCAGTCCATGTAGCTCTGCACCCTCCTGCTTCCCCAGAAAAATCCCTATGCTATCTATATTCAGGTCCAGGCAATGTCTATCAATCCTTTTCCCTGCAGAAAATGCTGCAACAAGAGATTAGCCATTATTCACGTTTCCAGTCCAAGTTGGCTGTTTGTATTCCATATTGAGCTACAGAGCAGCTGGGGCACCCACTGGGTGATGGCAGCACCTTCCTTTCCATCTCAGTGGTGCCCTGATGGGCTGCCCTGCACGAGGTGCCAAGTGAACAGCGCTTCCATCACTACAGCCCCTCCAGAGCAACCTTGTTCTCATCAGATAGTGCCCTCAGTCCTAATCAGGAACCAGACTGCTGGAGAACAGTTGATTTCTCCTGTGGGGCTAGTTTGTGTACACCTTTTCACTAAGCTACAACTTAAATATGCAATTACAGCAGAAACAACAGATCTGAAGGTTTAAAAGTTGCAGAATCGATAACCATGTTTTCAAGGAACACATTAGCATGTCATTAACAGCAACAGAACCAACTATTTAGTGTAGAGCACAAACACAGATGAAACCAGAGTGCTTCTGGTACATCTGAAAAACCAGTGCAGCTGCTCATGCCAAGCCACCAGTCAGAGAGCTCCCACTGCTCCAGGAGAAGGGACCTCTCTCATAAGTGTGGTGCAAAACCCACGTGGGCCCCTCAGCTCCCAGGAGCACCTTTCCCCTGCTAACAGTGGCTGTGCAGGCAGCTCTTGTCACACCTACCTGCCTGCCTGCTCCACGTGGCAAGCACCTGGACCTCTCAGGATGGACATCCTTACTATTGTGGCTTTTACTTTCAGCTGCATTTGTTCTATTTTATTTATTTCTTCACCCAAAGGGAACATTTGCAAGCTGCAGACAGCCGAGAAGCATAATTCAGGGGTGTCACAGTCTGCCAAAGCAGTCATGATGCTCCTCTGCGGGACACCCAAGCGATCTATCCCTCAGAATTGTGTGATTTACCTTCCTTGCTCGCTAAAGAGCCTCACAGCCCAAGCACGACTGAGTGTGCAGCCAGGTGGGGAGCAAGACCTTTCCCCACTTCTTGTCATCCCTCCTCCATCTCATCACAGCACATTTCTCACCCATTTCAGCCGTGTCCTTGCGCGAGCTCCCTTTGAGCATCAGCCGCCACTAACAACCGTCTCCTCTCCCTCTGCTGCAGGATGACATGCACAGGGTCATTGACCAGCAGCTGATGGACAAACACCCGAAGGAATGGAGCCAGCTTGCTTATTCCTTCTCCAGTGGCTGCGGCGCAAAGCGGAGTGCCAGGCCCTCCCCCGTGCTCAGGCCGGAGCAGCAGGGGGATGAGCCCACTGCGGCAGAAGGGAACCGTCTCTTTTCCTTTTTCAAGAAAAATTAAGTTGAAAAAGAGAAACCTCTCCACCGATTCCTGCTTCCGGACGGGGAGCGGGGCAGCTGCCCAGCTTGCTGCTGGACCCAACTCTGATCCACCGAGTAGAAAAGAAGGGGGCAAAGGAGTTAACCCTTGAGACTCTGCACTATTTACACCGCACCTGGTCTGAACCAAATGTTTACATGAATTGGAGATTAGCAAATTGACAATGTGATACTAATAGAGAGACACTTTCCTTCAAGTGAAGTGACAAACGTCAGGGTATATTGTAGGCGCTTTGACACAGTCCAGTTTCTGCTGTGAAGAATAATCTGATTGTCTTAAAAGCATTCTCATGCTGGAGAAGGAAGTAAGCAGCCCCAAGACAAAGCAGCACAGGGGACTGAGAAATGCTGTGGCAGCGAGCACAGGGGGAAGAAGAGGGCTGAATGTAAGAGGAGAGAGGAGAGGGGAGTCACTTATACCACCCTCTGGCCCTGGCAGCTGTGATACCCTTCATCCATTCCACCAAGACTGGAGTTGCTCGGGCCCCAGCATTCCCGTTTTGACAAGTGTAGCTTTCTCCATGGTGGAGGTTGAGCCTCACTGCATATCCTGTCACCTCCCCTGCAGCTCTGCGTGGCTGTTCCCCTCCTCCTGGGAATCCAGGCTCCTCGCAGATCAGGGCAGTTCTAAGACTGCTGATGTTGCTGTCTTTTCTGGCTCCCTCCTGCTACAGAGATGAGAGCTGCAGAGTCTGTAGCTACACAGAATGTTAAGGATTTCTTCCCAGGCTGACTATCTACAATGAATTACACAGTGGATAAAAGTTGTGGATGTACAGCCCTGGGGCACCTATTGCTCCTCCAATGGCCAAAGGTAGCTGTGGAGCTTCAGCAAGTCACACACCTTTCCCCAAAGCCATGTACACCTCCCAGTCAGAGTAGGAAACCCGTTATTTTAATTGGATAGGCCCCAAAAAAGCCTAATTCACTGAAAGCCTACCCATAACGATATCAGCAGGTCTTTGTTGCTGGGCCAGCAGTCTTGATCCTCAGAAAGCATGCAGGCATCTCCTTTAACTGAAGCCAAGGGCCATAAGGGCACCTACGAAGCTCTAGAAAGCCTGCAGCTTCCTCTGCTCCATGCACTAACATTAGCTATGGCCTGACAAAAATGATAGGTATCTGTCCCTGCCTGTGGGTCATTTACTACTGAGTCCTTCAGCGAGCAGGCAGCCAAATCTCCTGTCAAAGGTGATCAGAGCCTGCTTTGCTGTCAGCATAACTTGATCAACGAGAGGGAATGTAGCTTATTTGGTGTATGCGTACAATGGTGCTGCAAATCCTGCAATACTTCAGTAGAAACCTTCCCTATGCACTGGATGGGCACCCTACAGCTCTGCTCTGTAACACAGTTTACCATCATAAACCAGCAAGGACTGCCGGCCTAAGCTCAGAGACATCCTGCTGCAGTCATGCAGTTCTCACACTCTCCCAGCTCACTATACCCACAGGCCCCAGTTTGTTTCCCTGTTGCTTTGAAGAGGCTGCCACCTACACTGTCCCATAGGAGACAGGAGCTCAGTACACATTCAGCTCTGCCCTGCTCAGCAACTTAGGTGCTAAAACATCATCCGACAAGGAGCCGCTAGCCCTGCTCGCTACTTACAGCAACAAGCTTTCTGCTAGAATTAGGGATCGAACACCTTCTTCGAAGAAGCAGGTAACAGGTTGGTGGCTTGGGGTTTTTTTCCTTATTATTCAACTTTTCTATGGGATACAACATCCATTATACCTCAGTACAAATATCCTTTCTGCCTACAAAGATTTGAGCATTCCCGTATTTCCTTGTTAGCATGAAACTACCACATTGGTATGGAATCATCGTGCACTAAGGTAGCTCCATGTTGCAAGGAGCAGAGTACTTTTGGGGACTGAAAATGATGGTAAAAAGCCAAGTGGTAAAACCCCTTTACTTGAAAGCAATGAAACCTGGATTGCAGATCCTGCTCCAGGAAAGACTTAGCAGAGCACCACCAGTACAGCTTGATGCTTACAGGAAAAGGAATTTGGAATCTCACAAGCAGGGAAGGAAAAGGAATCTTAGCTTCTCCTTGAGCAATGCTCAACTGTTGAGCATCTGCTCATGTCTCCTTGTGCAAGTGATGGAAAGGCATGTAGTGTAGTGCCAAGCATGCCCGCAGGATGGCAAGTCCTCATCCTCCCGTCTTACCTATGTTGTGAGGCTCAGTAAGGCAGAGACATGAGGCACACACTCAGCATCTGCTGCTGTCAGGACTCAAGCTATGCCCATGTGCATTAACATAAAGCTTTGATACCCGCAAAGTCAGGCATGGGTTCCTGAATGCCAGCAATGCCTGTGAACAGTTGTCTTACAACTTGATGCTCCGCTTACTGTGGGAGACCATCTTCTTTCTGCTGTCAATTGTCATATCCCAGGCTTCAGCAGCTCTCTTCAGGCCACATGCCCAGCAGCCGTGTGGGACTCTACCCCCGTGAGGACGTACTACGTATGTATGCAATCCTAAGGCAAAGGCCTTATGTTATCCCATGAAGATGCAGTAATGAGATGAAGAAAGGTGCCTTCCGCTACATGGCTGCTGAAAGTGACTCATTCAGTTGCAGGGGTAGGCAATTGAAATGCACAGCGTATCTCTTCATTTTAGGAGGAACCTACCTTAATCCCATTGCAGTTTTATTGATTTAATAACAGTGATGGAAGAGATTGCAAGAGGAAAGTCAGCATGTTCTAAGGTGCCAGTTGGGTATGGTTTCTTAAAACTAGCCCTTTAACCCTGAAAAGTTGCACTACTAAACCCAGAAATACAAGAGAATTGGGTTTAATGAACTGGACAACACACCAAAGGAGACCTCCTTGTGCTGAGCTGCTACTCAACAGGAACAGAAACTGCCTTAACATAGCAGCTAGGTTTTGTTGTTCTGTCTTCAAAAACTTCATCAGTGCGGTCCTTCATGTTTTCTCATTTGTCATGTTGTGTTTTAACAAGGTCCTGACTATTTCACTTTAAGCTATCATTGAAACACTCATCTACATCCTGTCATGGCCAGGAGTACGGAATCATCCTTGCAAGCGCTGGGTTAGAAGATATGCCACACGTGATACTTGGTACTTCCAGGAACACATATGGCATAAAGGAAACGTAAGCCCCACTGAATGAGATGGAGGAAGCACATCAATCCAGCAGGTACTCAGGATCCCACAGTAGATTAAGGAGTGGGATCAGCAGCTCTAAATACAACACTCGGCCTTGCTTTTGAGGTAATTGTTAATAAAACAGTAGTGCTGCACAGTCACTGTTCAAATACTGCATAGAGAAGAGATGCTGCTGAGATTACGGTTAGAAAGAACTTTCACACAGTGAAGTCAACTCTGCAAGGGAAGCAACTGTACACAAGAAACAAGTTAGTGTAAATGAAAGGCAAGTCACTAGCACTTTATCTTAATACAAACTTAGATCAGCAACTTGCCCTTGAGGTGAAAACAGATCAGTTAATG
Organism: Psilopsiagon aurifrons; assembly: GCA_025447955.1. Classification (NCBI taxonomy): domain Eukaryota; kingdom Metazoa; phylum Chordata; class Aves; order Psittaciformes; family Psittacidae; genus Psilopsiagon; species Psilopsiagon aurifrons. Next base: position 19,176 of record JAOEHY010003966.1, on the reverse strand, counting down.
ACAACAGAATAATCTTGCACAGAGAAGCAAGAAGGGAGGTTACAGGCACTGCTGCGTGCACAAGGACTTGATAGCTGTAAACACTTGTCCTACTTAGAACAGTGAATTCCAGCTATGTCTTTACACCAGGCAAAATCTCTACTCCCCACTCAACTATAAAAAGCAAGATTGTTTTAACCAAAAAGCCAAGAAAGGAAATGTCTGGGTGCTGCAGCAATGATTCCCTTCGAATGAAGGGAAAAAGCACACAGCAGGGACAAGCAGAAAGAATGTATCTATAGATATGTACATAAACCACAGTGCTGTAATTTTTGTATGTAGCAGTAATGTAAATACATGTATGGTTTTTATAAGATACCTATTATGAAAATCTATAAAGGCATATTTTTAGTAAAAACAATGCTCTACTTCTTTTGTAAATAGTTCTCTTCAGAATAAAACTGATCATTTATATGATACCGTCTCAGCTCAAGTCACTGCTTATCCTCCCTAGCTGCAGAAAAAGCTCACTTTCTGAACTGTCATCTTAACACCCAACAGCATCTTCAGTTCAGCAGTAGCCCAGGAAATTCAGTCACGAGAAGCACTTGCTTGTGTTTAGAAGAGAACAGTCCTGGAGAAAAAAAGCATTTAAAACATTTACATCTCCTGCCACACAGCAAAATAAAAAGGTGAGCCTGTAAATCTCCGCATTCCAGCTGTTTGTACCATTTACTGGCCTTTATACAAAGGGATATTCAGACTTCTAATGGGTTTAGCCACAAACCACAGATGGACAGTGGAACACCCCCAGCTTGCACCAGCTGCAGCTCAGACCATCTACACCTCCTCCTCAGGATCCCCCTCAACACAGTCATACCAGAACAGCACGAACAGAAGAAAAGGCACCTTCCACAGCACATCTCCATCACGCTTCTCCAGCAGGGAGGATTTGCCTTTTGAAAGCCAGCTTGCACATCAAGGGGTGGGCAGGGGTAAGCAAATGCTAAAAGGGCAATGAGCACAGCAATGGCTGCATGGTTCCTACACAGAAACACACGTTAATTCCCTGGGAAACAAGGACAGACGCCACCAAATCAACCTGGGGTCAGACCCCTGCCGCCTTGCAGAAGCTTTCAAAGCTCACTCAACACATCTTGTTGAACAGGAAGCCAAAAGATCATAGCAAAATCACGAGCATCTCACACCGAAATAAGGTTACCAGTTCCAGCTTACTGTTTCGTTCACATCTCAAACTAGAACAGCAACTACACATCCCTAAGCATGAATTGTGGGTTTGCCAATACCCCCCTCCCAGGTAAAAAACCCTCTATACACAAGCCAAAGAGCTCACCCCTGGCTTGCCACCCTGTACCTCCAGATGCTGGACAGCAGAGGAAACAGAGCCTCGAAAAAGATTTGGCAGCTTGTAACCTTTATTTTTAGTTTTTTAAAATTATTTAAAAAGCATAATTAGAAACTTTCATTACAGAAATAATCCCAGCAAACCAGTTTGACATTCCATTGCTCAACATTTAGGGAACTTCACATCAGCACCACTAGAGACACAGTCCCCACACCTTCCAAGTGAATCCTCATTGGCAAGAGCAGAGGTAACTGCTCCTGTACAGCCACCTCGAGGGAAAATGGAAACCAAATAAATCCCACTTTAAGCCAGGAAGCTGGACACCTGGATTGGCAAAGTTCAAACTGTGGCCACACAGACCTGGACTCAAAGAGGACCAATCTTTCATATAAAAGAACACTCCAAGCTTGGGTGCATCATTTCCTCATTTTATTGCATCATTTCCAGTAAATTCATACATTTTCTTTATTTCTGCCTATATGAAGTTACTCCCTCCTAGATCTGCACACACACTACCACAAGTCCCAGAGTAATGCAGCTGGGCCCTTTAATCTGAAAGGGGTAACCATCACAGGACAGCTTCATCTCAACAGGAAGGCCTTGAGGACTGACCCAGCTCCTCCCTTGGGCACACACCACATCCGACGCCAGAGAACAGACAGGATGGACTGGTGTAACTACAGCCACCACCTTCCACAACCGCCCAAGTCTTACCCTTATCAGAGCTCACACAAGCAATACATCCTAGCTCGTTCTTGCTCTTGGGTTACCAACAAAAGATATGTGAAGAAAACAGATGGGTGAAGGCAGCTGGATACATACTCCCAGCACCTGAACTGATTAAAACCCCCATGTGTTACACATTCATTGTTTGCATTTTTAAAAAGTCTTTAAAGTGATTGATTGTGACGTGATTGTATGATCAGGACTCTTACCACAACCCGTAAGATCTAAAACAATGCAGGCAAAGTAAGTGACTTAAAACTTAGCCTCTCCTGGGGATGGGGAAGGGAGAGAAGTAGGCTGATTCAAAGCTCATGGACACTGCTGAACCACACCCTACCAAACCAAGGCCAGCGATTCTATAGGGCCACTTACTAAGAAACTAAGTACATCCACCTTCAAAGGCCTTAAAGGCAGTCATACCTTCCATGTCTTTTAGTAATTTTCAGAAAAAAACCCACCTTTTATTATTATTTAGGTGATTATTCAGGTGCTGAGCATGTACTCTGAGCCCAGACATTTGATATTTTAGTTACACGCATACACACTCTCCACCTTGAACTACATCTACTCAGGCTGATGAACTGAGCCCTTGTTTTCCCAGAAAAGCCAAGGGCCAGGAAAACATTGCTGAGCATAGGGAGACCAGTTTGTTTCCAATGGGTGATCCTCCACCACCACATAACCTAAGCAAGCAAGCTTTCCATTTCCTTACATTTAAACAGCAGTCCTCCTTTCTGACAGAAGAATCCTGGGAATGATCCTGCAGCAGCTTTCATACTCAGAAATAAATCCACAACAGCTGGATTTATTTTCATGCCTCTTCTCTGTAAAAAACAAAAGCTTTGCCACCAAAATTCACATTCCAGTCCAGATTGCCTATTTGTGGACAGGGCAACGAGGAGAAGTTTGGGGTTTTTTTTTGGCAGAATCACATGGGTTTTGTTCTCAAAAGAAATGGACCCTCACTTACACCCTGGCAAACCAGAAGCAGAGGCCAAAAGAGTTAAACTTTGCTTCTAAAAATAAAAATAATAATTAAAAAACCCCCAGTTTTATTCAAATAGCTCCCACTCCTGCAGGTCAGTTTGGTTTTCAGTATCTTGATACGAACTAAAGGAGAGCACAGGTACAGCTGGGCTGCAGCACAAGAAGGTGAAACCCAAGGACCCAGCCACAAACCTGGATCATGACAAACTGAAATTCAAGGCCCCAGCAGCAGCACCAGCTGCCAGCCCAGGGGCTGGTGAAGTGAAACCCCAGGCTCCAACAGCAACACCTGCAATCCTGGTACCTAGAAAAACAAAGCCCGAGCCCCAGTAAAAGCCTGGAGCTCCAGGTGAAGCCACAGGCCCCAGGGGCACCAGTTGCCAGCCTGGAGCCGGACAGAAAGGAAAGCCAGGGGCCCCAGAAAGCAGTTGCTGCCAGCCCAGGGCCAACTCGGATGAAGAACTTTGTACTACTTCTTTAAAAAGCTGCACTCTGCAGTCCATGATTGGTTGACATTAAGAAGGCAGAAGCCAAAGCGACAACAGGGAGGCGAGGCTGGTTAAAGCAATATACATTATATACAAACTCTTGGGTTAATTAGTCCACTTGGTAGTCAACGTCCTTCTTGTCTACAAGGCGCGCTGGAATGAGCAGGGGAGGAGAGGGGGGCAAGATTCCATCCGATACCTTCTTGGCACTGCAGTGGTAAGGTGCCAGCGCCTCTTGATAGAAAACATGGAGAAAAAATAATCTTTAAATAACAGCACAAAACTGAGAAAGTCCTCCCAAAGCCTGCCCCAGTGGAATTGCCCGAGTCTAGCTGGAGGGGCTGGTCTGTCTGAGAGCAGAGTCTCTGCAGCAGGGAAAGGGCATTAGCAGCACCGCTTCTTCCTTTTACTGTTCTTCGTTAGCTTCACCACATCATTCTGTTGCTGCTGTTGCTGCTTTGCTAGGTTTTCTTTCTTTGCCCGCAGGACTAGCTCTGTAATGCAGTTAAACATCTGCAAGAGAAAACAAGCAAGTTCAGATCAGCCAGGAATTCAGGCAAGCCCAGGAACTATAGGCCAAGAGGAAATTCAGTACCCACTTCCAAGCCAAATTAGAAACACCACTATCTCCTTTCCTAAATGAGTAAACAAAACCAGGTCAGTTTGGCATCTGAGGCCAGGAGTGAAGACTGGGCAGTCCCACCTCCTAGCAGCATTCTCCCTAGTGACAAGTCTTTCTTGAGTCCACATCTAATACGTTAGCATTGTAAAGCTAGTGAAAATACAAAGCGGGCTCCTTCATTTCACTTCCTGGACTCTTCCAAGCACAGCTGGAAGTCTCTTTTTCATGTGAACTACTCACTTGCGACTTGTACAAAGCATTTTCTTTCTTCCTCAACAGGAAGCATGTAATTCTTACTTTTTTCCAAACCAGTCTCCCCATATAGTCTTATCTATGTTCTCCTACACATTAAATTACCTCTTCCACATTAATATTTTCTTTGGCGCTGGTCTCAAACAATTGGATCTCCATCTGCCCAGCAAATTTATAGGCATCTTCTGTTTCTACCACTTTTCGTTCTGGGTCATCATTTTTATTCCCCACTAAAAAAAGAAAGGAATAGGAAAAAAGTCAGTTTGGTACTTCAGCACATCAGCCCACTATAGAAGATATTGGAACCCTGATTAGAAGCTCACCTAGTATCCGGCAGACGTCATCACAGTTCTGATTAATTTCATGCAACCACCGTTTTACATTCACAAAAGATTCTGCACTTGTTACATCGTAGACAACAATGACCCCATGTGTTCCTCTGTAATACCTGTGGAGCCCGAGAAGACAACAAACATTAACTCAAGCCATGTATCACCTCAGCTCTTTCTCTTCCATTTAGCTTCTACAAGATTCACAACAAATCCTCAAGTTACTGCAATCTAGCGTCCCCATTTTCTTTCCACTGGGAGTCATTTAATTCTTTTACAACACATTATTACTCTAAACCTACAGAGATCTCTGCTCATTTAGTCTATACAAGTAGGTTCTGAAGTCCAAAGATTGCTGTTTACTTCCTTGTTCAGGTTGTCAAGACCTTCAAAGATTAATACTGTCTTTCAGCTACACGAGAAAAAGGTAGTGGAGTGTCCCCAGTACGTCTTTGGAACTGGCTGCGATGCGAACCTTCACATTGTACATGCCACATCAAGGTTTTGCAGTCATTCTGTTATCTGTGAAAGATCATTTACAGACTAAGGTTTCAGCAGATCTCCAAATATACCCAACCCTCAGTCACAGTTCTCTTGAGCTCACAAAAAATTCTCTCTTACTGCGCGACTGTGTTCTGATCGCACCTTCCTACTCAACAGATCAACTCCATATGTGCATCCAATGCGCTCTGCTACCTTGAGCCATTAAAAATAAGCTTCATTTTGGTTTATTCCCATTAGTCTTGGGCAACCTTTAAATGCTGATGAACAATTCTGACACGCAAGAAAAATGATCTGAATTCAAATTCCAACATCATCACCTGCATGAACCTACTAAAGGCAGACAGTATCTGCACCATGAGAATGCTATATAAAAATAGCAAGCTCCACCTTCTCCGTTTTCAGCCACATTCACAGGTCTTCTCCCTGCTGCAAATTAGGCAGCTTTGACCAAAATAAAAAAGCAATTTAAACCACTGACAGTGAGGTCTTCACCAGCACCCAGTTTTTATATTTGGTGCTTTACTCTTTCCCTTTCAATGCCCTAAAAATCATTAAGATTTTTAAGAAAACAAATTCCAGAACTCAACATTCCAAAATCAAGGGGTTTCTCTTCAATTGTGACAGCCTTCCTAGATCTTGATCTCTTACCAAGAGCACCTCTTGCAGCAGTCTTCCTTCCCCTGCACTTCAGAGATGTCCACTGTGACTACTCTGGTCCTCTTTGATAAATTATTCCAACTTGGCAAGGACACCTTTGAGCTTCGGAGCCTTCTAATCTAATCCAAACATACTGCCTTTCAGATCTCAAATCTTCAGTTTGCTTCTGCTACCAACGCACTTCAGCCAGTTCCTCTCTCCTCCTCACCCTCCCCTTATCATCCCTTCTCTAGCAGAAGCCACTTGTCTGTATCAACCATCAAGACAGGCTTCCCCGTATACCACAGAGAGTGCACTCATCTCTCCCCTCCTTTCCTCTCATCACCACTTCGCAGTGACAATCACTGGGTATCAAATACTTCTCTATCATATGATACATACTGTACGGAAATAGGAGAGCCTGCTCCTACTGCTCATCTGGGCACTTTGAAATGACAGTCAAATAATTCTTCCATGCATGCTCTACCAGTAATTTACGCTGCACATTCACTTCTCTTGGCAAGAACTAACTCAGATAAGAATTACTTATTCCCAGCCCATCAGAGATCCTGTACTTTCACATATTCTTGTCATAGAATCATAGACTGGGTTGGAAAGGCCCTTAAGATCATCTAATTCTAACCCCTGCCACGGGCAGGGACACTTTCCACTAGTTCGTTCACAATCGATTCCTTTAAGAGCTTTAAAACTTGCTACCTCACTGCATTTGCGCTTTGTTAAAAGCTCAACTTTATTTCGTAACTTAGATCACTTAGAGGAAAAAATATTCCATCGCCTGAATCCACACAGTGCCAAAAAACCCCATTTTCTCCTGCCACTAACACGCACTGCACACCATTTTGGATGAAATACTGTTCTATGCAATAGAATCCGAAAGGGAAAGCTCTCCAACCCTACCAACGCACTTGATTTTTCTACATCTGAACAATAAACCAATTACCTTCAAACTCTCCAATATCACCTAATAGTCTTTCAATTCAGCAACCCCCAGGCTGACCTACCACTTCCTAACACTGAGCATTACATTTGCAAAGACAACACTCAGCCTTTAGAGAAACGCAGTGGCACAGCTACACCTACGCAGAGCTGCTTCATTCTGCTGTGCGCACCATAAAACCATGCCTGGTATCCCAGTCATCCAAACCAGAGGACCCAACGGAGCATCCTGCTGCTCCTACCTTGCCCACGCACCTAGATTTCTTCTAAGCAAAGCATATGATGTCGGGGAGTAGAATAACATTCACCGTGCACATACAGATCCCACTCCTGACACGTCGTCAGCACCATCGTCTCTTGCTTCTAGGGATGAGGGCTGTGGGCTGGACCATGCAGCACAGACCACTATGGCATTCAAAACTCTGCAGGAGCTGGGAGCTGCTGCCACAAAGCACTAATAGCACCAGCCACCTCATGAGAAATATCCTCCTTTGTGCAAGAAAGCAACCCCTGACTCCTGCTGAGTTCCTATCGGCATACACTGCTTCTATTTTTGGAAGGGAAAACTGTCTGGCACATTGGTCTAGAAAGGTTGCCAACCCCTCATCTATACTAAAATGTCATTTTCTCCATTGGCTGACATTACCTTTTAGCAGCAGAAGAGATAAGACCATGACTACTTCTTATTCTTTGACTCTTAATCCCCAAAATACACATTTTTCTTAAGAAGCTACTCATGCTATTTTCTATCACTTGTTAGATACAGCCTTGTGTCCTAGATAACAGTTTAGGCTTAACAAGTACACCAAAGATTCTCCAACCCCAAGTGCAGGACAGTATTAGAAAACAAAGTCTTATCTATCCTACCCCATGCTTCCAATTTCAGAATGATGCAGTGCAGAATTGCTTTTATAACAAGTTGTAGGCTTTGGCGAGTAGAGAACAGATGGGGCTTTTGGCATTCAGGGAGGAGTAGGTGTAAATTTTGTGCTTTTGGCAACCAAGAGGTAGTTGAGGCTTTGACACGAGGGAAAGCATGCCTTATCTTCATTTTAGGGAAGATGGAGACCACAAAAATGAGAGCAAAAGAGAAATTAAGTTCTCAGTCCCAACCTCCCAACCCATCCTCCCC
>JAOEHY010003965.1:0-18527 GCA_025447955.1 Psilopsiagon aurifrons | reverse complement strand
GGCCTTGAACACTGCCAGCGATGGAGCATTCACAACTTCCCTGGGCAACCCATTCCAGTGCCTCACCACCCTTACATCATGCTTCTCCTAGTGAGCTGGACTGGGCTGGTTTTGCACATACTTGCCATCCCTCCCAGGCAAAATTAGTGTGTTCTGATGCAAACACATGAAAAATATCTACACTTTTACATCCTGGGGCATGCAATTCTCCCCCTTTCTCTCTTAGGGTTTCTTCTTTTCCACACACACTGGGTCTAGGGTCCACAGTGCAAGAAAACCTGACCTAACTTCCCCATCACCTTGGCCGAGATTACACATATTGAGGGCACACATCCAATTCACACTGAACCTCCTCCTCCACATTTTTGTATTTTATTTTTTTAACACCCCAACTGTCACTTTCTGGAAGGATTTCACACAAAATATCCCTTCTCTTACCCCCAAGCTTTCAGAGGCTATCAGCTCAGGTATTACTCTCCCTTCATCAGTCTGGTCTAGGCATGAGAATGACACTTGGCAGGCTTTAAGAACAGCTCACTTATAACCTTATGTCAGTGCTGGATCCACACAGGTTTTCCCCCATCTCCCTCCTCTCCCAGTTGTCTCCAAGTGAAACGAAACAGAAGCCCATGCACTTTGCCTGGTTTGGGGCAGAATCTAGTAATTTGACGTGGTTTGCCTGTGGTTTCCATGAAAACCCATAAACCGGCCTAGGTTTGCTTGGAAGGTCCTCAGCTGTGTTTGGAGGCAGCAAGAAAAGCAGCAGCGTCCCACCTGCTCCTGGGCCTCATCCAAAACAGGCCAACAGCTGGAGAGTGACAGTCCAGGCTGACCACCCAACAACCACCTGCAGATATGCTTTCACCAGTCTGTTACCACCCCTGAAAAACAGCAAGAGCTCTCCCCTCTCCAAGCCCACCATGAACACTTGCTCAGTGTTGCTCCACACCACCAAACTGACAAGAGTCAGTATTTGGGTACACTCTTCCTGTGAACTATATTATGGATCCTGAATTGCAACCAAGGAAGGAAACTTACATTGGAGAAGTCTTTTGGGGAAAAAGGCAATTGTCTTTTTGTTCTTCAGACAAAGAAAGGCATGGATCACTGCAAATGAAGCATTGCTCAAAACCAACCAACCCACTCTGATCTCTTTCCTTTTGGGGGCAAATTAGGTATTGCAAGACAAAGAGGCAAGAAAACTCATGGCCATGGAGTTTATGTTGCCACATTTCTGGAATTGTCTCTACATCCATTGGAAAAAAGTATACCCTACCTTGTGTTTCAGCTTCCCAAGTTGCAAAACCAGGAATAGCACACCCCAGCTGGTACAAGCAGTAACCAGATGAACATGAGTCAGACAATTCAGATTCTCAGATGAAAGGTGCTACACAGGTATGCAGCATTAATATCTGTACTGCTTCCTGGTAGCCCCAGGATCTCTAGATTAGTAAAATACAGATGTCAGCATCCTTGGGATACAGCCTCAGTAACTGAACCAAGCAGGGAGGGGCAGGCTGATAGCAGCAAGGGGAAAAAACATGAATTTGTATTACACACAAAATATTGTAGTTAAGGGAGACAGCAACCAAGAGATTATTGACAACAGAGAACAGGATAACTAAGTGGGGTTTGTCAGACTAAGCTTTGTGTTGTCAGAGACTCAGGTAAAGTGTTTGTCAAGCAAACATTCAAACGTGTAGTTGCCAAGAACTAAGGAAAGAGAGAAGGAGAAGCAGCAGAGTCAATGTGGTGCCATTTGTAAATGCCCCATGATCAGATGTCACAGGCTAGCTGAGCCCATCAGGAGGCATCAGTGAAGCCAAGGGGCTGAGCTCCTACAGGAAGACCCACCACCAGGTTAGACAAACAAGGAGTAATTCACACCCTCAAAACATTTTCAATCTGTCACAGGGTTTCCAGACCTGGGTAGGTGTGGGTACTGCGTCTGCATGGCTTCAACAGATACCTTTCTCCACCACATGCATACAGATGCGACCACCTGGGCAAAGCAAAACGCAGCCAAATTCCAGAGTCCTCCAAGAAAGATAACAAGCATAGCAGTTACTGTGCTTATAAGGAGCCAGAGACCCAGGCCAAACACACCACAGGCTTTAAGGGCAGGTCAGCTGATCCCAGACCTGAAACCAGGGATGCTTGGTGGCACTGAGCAAGTGAAGAGAAACACTGGTCATCTGCTTCCCACCCAAGTGCCTATCCATCTATCAGTGCTTCCCACCCATGCTCACAAGACTGCTGAAAAGGGTTCATGGAAAACTTAAGGGGCCCAAGGAAAGGGGTGAAAAATATGCAAGTTCAGACATGCTGTGCAGCAAGTTGTGCGTATGAAGTTTCCAGCCAGCAATACTGACCTCCATGGGAAAGCATTCAAGATTGCACATGTCAGAAAACCAAAACCCACCACAGGCAATCCTGCACACATATCTTCTGTTCACATGCTGCTATTCTGCCCCATGCCAACCCAATGGGTGACAGCAGAGTGGTGCTATATTCATTTCCTACAGACCAGATCTCTCTCAGCTGTCTAGAGAGAAGTATACAAGACTGAAGGCATGTTTCAAGGCCAGAATTGGATGCATCACTTCTCTATTAGTCACTGGCCACCAACACTCACAGCAGTGCTGCTATAACCACCCCTTGGCATGTTTGCAGCCAGCTGCACTTTGTGCAAGTGATCAAAAATTCACACGCTGCAGCCAAAGATGCTGGTAAGAGAAAGTTTGTGGTCTCCAGAGCAAAGTTATCAACACCACCTTTGGATCTGAAGATTGTGTTTATAGTCAGGAGGTTCATAGGGGGGTTAAGAAAGCTGTTTTCCCCTTGCTACAGAAAAGGCACTGTGAGAGATTGGAGGGCCAGAGAGACTGCTGGTCCTCATGAACAAGGGGCTTGCAGGCTTAGTTGTGTTGAATAGTGACTCTGCCTGAGTTTACCAAAGGGATTGCATGCATTTTATGCGTAGAGCATAAAACCTCTACTCTGAGGCAAGAAGGTGGTCTTCCCAGGAGAACCCTATCCAGACTGAAGAGACTGGACATCCACACCAACAGCCCAGCACCATAGACCAAAACCCTCAGGGGATTTTTAATCAGGAAATAGATACGTCAGCTCCTCTGGAGTCCTGACACAAGCGCTCCAAGTATTTACAACCTGGAAGGTGCCTTAATGAAGAGAGAGTTGCTTTAACTTTTCTGCTCACCTCCTGTATCCTCACCATCAGTTTGCTACTGTGCAACAGACCTGCAGCAATTAAATCAGCAGCCTACACAACATGCAGTATTTATGGCCCAAGGCAGTCACAAACACAGCAGTGCATGCCTACAAAGGTTTTCCAACCTCCATACCTTCCAACACATTTGTCTTGCACAAGTGACTGGCTCAAAACAGAGAGGAGGAACCAGTGCTGTGACCTCCTAGTGGTTCCCCAGCATAACCACCACTAGCTACCTGGGGCTGGGGCTTACTACTGCCCAGCCCCAGCAGCGCAGGGCTCTTTTGGTCAAAGGACAAGATGCTTACTGAGCATCTTGTACATCAGAAGTCAAAATTACTCCCTGCCCCGTGATGGGAACAGCTGAAGCAAAGTTCAGCAGCATTCCAGATCCCACCAGGTACTTCTGGCAGGGCAGGAAAAAGCACAGGGGTCCTGACCCTCTGTAAAGAAACAAGCTAATTTTGTTTTTCCAATGACAACCACAGTAGTATTGGACCCTCACTGATAAACAAGCATGGATTTCTCATCCAGTCATTACAGTTTCCAACACTAATCCTGGACTTTCATTAATTTATTAACATTATAAATTGTTTAGTCACAACAAAAGACTTTGGCTTGAGACCTTTCAGGTCACCTGGGCCATGTAACAGAACACAGACCCATTTTAGCTCCAGGACTTTGGTGTTTCCCTGCATGGCAGAAATGGGACAATAAAGGGTTAAACCTGGTACAACCTCAAAAATTGCTCTTTGCTTTCCAAAGCAAGAACATCTTTGGCAGGGTCCCCATCTGGAAAATGACATCCTGTCCCCCCTCGCTTCCCCCTCTTCTCCTCCTGAACTCAGAACAAAGCACTGCACTGCCCAACATGCTCCTCCACTGGTTTCATCTTGGTCCAAACACTTCTCGCGTTTCAACTCCTGCCAAAAAGAAATGCATTAAAAAAAATTATATAAAAAAGAGGCATGTGTGGAGCAGTGGAGAGGAAGCAGAGAGAGTAAAGGGAAGTCATTAAAATTTAATCTTGATTAGCTACCATTGGTGGAAAAATTAAACAACGCGGGAAGGAGAATTTTCCCTTGTGACATTTTGATGCTGAAATGAGTAGGCCCAGAGGAGACAAGACTTCCCCACACAATCCTCTCTACCTAGGAGCAAACCTAACTTGTTTTACCCTTCCAGTCCACCATGTGCTACCCCATCATCAGAAGAGGCATCTTCTTCCTCAAAACAGTTTTCTGCCAATCCCCACATACATTTCTTGGCATCCCCCAGCCCACACTGAGCCCCTGCTGGCAGAGGGCTGGAGGACACAGCACAGTTGCCCTCACTGGCCTTTCCGCCTTCAATACCAAACCCAAAGGCCACTGCAAATCCTAGAGAAAATGAGCCCAGAGGAGATGGCTTGTGACTGTTCTGTGGATAAGCTGGACGGGCCAAATGAAGAGTCCCAGACTGGGTCTGTCTCCCAAAGAGACACCCTCCAGCCAAAACATAAAAATCACATTGGCTAAAGAAGCATTTAAAAGCAAACCAAAAAAACAGCCCAATCTGGAGTCTGCAATAGCTGAACTCAGGGGGAAGAAGAGGATGGGTTTTGTTCCCTCAGTACAAAAGCCCTTGGTTTCACCTCCTCCTCATTCCAGCATTTCCCCATCTGGGGTGTCAGAGACAGTTCAAGGCCTCCCAGCAGCACACACAAAATTGGGTCTTGCTGCCCTGAGGGCAAGTGGTTGGGGTGCTCTGGGAACTGAGGAGACCTGGGGAGCCCTAAAGAGCTGGGCAGGCTCGACCTGCTGCCCCGGAGGATGGCCAAGGGGTCACCCCTCCAACATCCCTGTGACCTGCCACAGGGCAGTGCTTCCCTCCAGGATTTGGCTCCCCAAGGTATGACTGTGGCTGCAGGACTATGCCATTTTGATCCCCCAAGGCTCACTTGTGCCACAGCTGGTGCTCTCCAGCATATCAAAGACAGGGAGAGATTAACTCCATTTTTAAGTATCTCATTACTGTTATATTTTTAAACACATCTGGTTGAAAAATTTTTGGCAAAGCCACAAGGAGATAAAGACTGTAAAGAAATCTGCAATTCAAGAACTCTACCTACTGGTCTAGCCTTTATCAAATGATATTCCCTCTCTAGTATGCCTAAGCTGTGCTTGCTTTGGCTTTCTGTCTCATAAGGACCAAATCCACTGAAACACCAAGAAAACGTCAAGATTTCACTGTCTGTACTGTTCAAGAATCTCACAACTACCCTCCTGACCAGTGCAGCAATCACACACTCATTTTGGTACCACCTGATGATGTTTCATTTTCCTTGTAAATGGTGACAGCACCTCCCCAGACCCAAAGATCTAGATACTGAAAACATATCTCCCACCCCTATCTGACAAATACTTCTTTTTCTGCTCCTCAGGAGAGAGATGACACAGCCAGCTGGTACTCTGACTGGTTTTCCTCTTTCGCAGACCATCCTTTGTGTCTCATAAGCTCCCGTGTCTCCATCCTAGTCAACTTAGTTTAGAAAAGCAATAAATTTCTACAGCTGTGGACAACATTCAAAATTACTATCTGTCATGACATCCTACATAAAATAAATAAGACACCACCACCCACCACCTTCTATTACCAATCTGTTAAGGAAAGCAAACAGTCACACACTTCTGAAGAAGTCTGATATGGGAAGCAGCCTTTCTCTTGTAGCCTGTCCCTGCCTGCCAGTGGCAGACAAAGCCTGTTTAGCAGTGTCTGCACAAGACTACTATAAGTTAAACAGCAAGTAACATCTTAGGGCCAGCTGAGAAAAAGGGCCCCAAGCATGAGGCTCTGCACATGGAGCAATGGAAGTGCTTGCCCCGGAAGGCTGCCTTTCTCCAGTACTTCTCATTTTACCAGAATGATGCCCATTAAAACCCCCTTCAGCCTTGGAAGAGATGGCTTAGAGCTCCCAGCCCCCTCACCCAAATGCTAACCCACTCCTTGCAGCCCAAAAAAGGAAACAAATTCATGACCAAATCGCTTCCAGTACTTTTTTTCCAGTCTATTGTTATATGACTGCATTTGGAAGCAAGGGAGAAAAACAAATACATAACTGTGGTCAGTGTCTGTAACAGAATATGAGAAGGGAAAGAAAAGAAAACCCCAACCCCCAAACCCAATCCTTGTTTTATACACTCAGACATTTTTGGAGAAAGCTGTAAGCAGTGAAGAGGCCAGGAAAAAACGGGGACATCAGCCCCTGAGCCTCAGGGTGTGACAACAGGAGATGCAGAACAGAAGTGAATCTGCTCTCCATCTATTGATGCATACTGTTCAGCCCAAGAAATTCTGAAAAGCCCCAGCAACAGTCTAAGCCAAGAATTCTACTTCTCCCTCTGTTGCAAAGGACTAAGATCTTTTTGTGCTGTGAATTGCTTTATCAATTGAGAAAGCCTTTTTAATGCAAAAATCACCTTTGCTGGGGAGGTGTTGGATGGTGTTTCACAGAAAAGATCAGATCACCCTCTCCAAAGCCTCACCCAGCGGTGCTCTGGGAGAACACAGCAAACCTCTGCCCTTTGCTCACTTCTCTACCAGGATAAAAAAAATACTTAAACTCTTTGAATCTTCCAAAGATCTTCATGGTACTCTCCAGTAAACGAACAGAAGCAGTATTCAATTCTCTTATTTTCCAGAGACTCCTTTAAGACCTCAGTATTAGGTACTCTACAAAAGCACAATAAAAAGACATTGCCTGCCTCAGGGACATTTATCTCTAATTGCTTACAGAGACTGTCAACGCTTCCTTTGAGAAGGGAAGTCTGTGACTGTCCTGTAGCACTGAATACCCCTACCAAAACTTTCACTGTTCAGTGCAAAGTCATCTGTAGACCAGCTCAGTCAGTACCTACCCTCCAAATTATGTTAAACACCATCTCTTGCTACAGACCACAAATACAATATTGGAAGTTGGAAAGGACTTCCCCTTCCCTGCGGCAACTGGGAAAACTCGGCTGTGTAAGGGAAATACAATCTCAAAATTACCAATACAGAAATCCCTGACCATTCCTTAATTTGGAAAATACCATAAACTCTTTAAGGATGAAAGTACTTCTCAGTTTTGAGGAAACACTGCTCCATGATTTTAAATCCAGTTGTGCAGCTGGCACACTCTACCCTGGGATGGGTAAAGCAAGCTGCTCTCATATAGCCACATCCACAACACGCCACAGGATTTAATAGTCCCTCATGAAAGAGATAAGCTAAATAAACGTAAACTGTAATGGTGGGACAAAAAACAGCTTCCAGAATTCCCTCTGCAAGCTCAACAGGGAAACAAGGATAATTTCCCTTTGCATTTCTTGCCAGCTGAAGTTTGTCTGCTCCTCTGCTTTGCTTTGCCGATAACAAACATCTGTCAGGAGCGTCCTTCCCTGTGCAAGAGGGGAACACATCCATTGCAGCGTCCAGGGTTGCGTACCTCAGCAAAGCCTCTGGAGAGCCCCTTCTGTAAAAGCCACAAAAAAACCTCCACTGGTCTGACCTACCAACTACAAAAGCACTACATGGAAAATGCGTATGTTTTTGCAGCCCCCAAGTAGTTGAGCAGATCTTCAGAAAAAACACGAGGAGCCTCTTGCCAAGGCTATCTCTTGAGGTTCACCTCAGATGTGCCTTTCTAAGGATCTTTATTTTAGAGTCTTCTTTCCTAACCCTTATCTACCACCAGCTTTTACTCATATATTTCTTTGTCAGAAAGCTCTAGAAGCTCAAGGCAGGAGGCTCCCAGACTAAGCTGCTGATCTGTGGCTCATTAAGAGCTCACGGAGGACTTCTGGCCCAGTGCCTACATGCCCCTTGCAGATGCTGGCACCTCAGAACATGCCATGTCTGCCGGCCCCACTGAGCTGCTTCTCTGGCTGCCTATAAGGAGACAAAACCCTCTTAGTTTGCAAAACACTGTGAGATCAGAAATGTTGTTGGAGATTTGGAAATACTGCCTTTGAACCCCCAAGCCCCAATCCACCAGCCAGGGGGAATGAAAGGCAGGAGAGACATGGATCTCCTTTCAAGGATGGTACTTCTCCAGAATAACCTCTGGGGAGTCAGCAGCCCTGCCTGCAACTGCAGGCAGCCACCCTGCCCAGGCAAGGGCTCCCTGAACCCGCTCCAACACGCCAGCACCCTGCACTCGCCCCGGGTCAGCGAGGGCTAGGAGCACCTCTCCAGCTCCTGGGGATGCACCCCTAGTTGTTCCTTATCAGCCTTCCCCAAAACAAGTAAGGGCAGAGGCATCCAGGATACGGCCCAACAAGCCTGTCTCAGCCCAGCAACCGTTGCTGGCAGCACAGGGACCTCAGGCAGAGGAGGGGAAATTAAAGATAGAAAATGGGGAGGAAGGGGGGTGCGAGGGCCTGGGAGCAGCCCCTGCATCCTTTGGGAGGCAGCATACTGCAGGGATCAGGGGCATGCTGGCAGCCCCAGCTTTAATCCCCTTTTCTCTACCCATTGTGGGGTCTGAGAAAATAAAAGAGCCTCCCTGGTAAAACTGAGAAGTATATATGTGTGCCAGGAGAAGGGAAGAGATTGTTTTCTCCAAGCACAAGGAGGGATGGGTGGAACAAACCCATTTTTGACACCTCCTTCATTCCACACCCTGCCTAATTCAGCTGGACAGAAATGGAGGCAACAGCTACACTGGTGCTTCCTTTCAGTGTTTCACGTACAAGGAATGTCCTGGGACCAACAGAGAAGAAAAAGCTGTAACTCTGCAACTGTCTGGCATCTCCTACCACTCTCCTACTCCCAAGGCACTGACTGATTCAGGGATGAGCTGTAAGGGCCCAAACACCTCATTTAAGATCTCTTCTGTAATTAAATTATTTAACTTGCAGAGGGCAAATCAAACCCACTTGCAAAATGAAGGAGTCATGCTTCAGATAGGCTCTTCTCCCTGCAGAGCAAAGCAAAAAAAGTCATCTCTTCAATCCAGCCACAAAGAGCCCCCGGCAATGCAGTGCCATTAAAAACAATATGCTTCAAAGCATTCCTCTAAGCAAGTCTCCAACTGAAGTTTAGGCTGTTACTCAGACAGCATCAGGGCATGGCCACAAGCAGCCCCCCAGGAGAGTTTGCCCACAGCTTTTTGCAAACAAACAGGTGCCAGAAGAGGATGCTTATGCATCTCCTCCTGCTCCCCAAAACTGCCGTATGTCAGACAAGAAAGGAGAGGTAAAGGAACCTGCTCAGGTTTCACTGAAGTTATCCTATTTCCTTTGAGAGACAGCTCCCAGTTATGTCATCAAGCCAGGTTTGGCTCATGTCCTGCCATGAGTGTCTGCACAGCTGCTCCATCCTGGGCTACCTGTGCCTTCTGGCGTCAGGTTAGCATTTGGCTATTCAGCTACATGCTCAACATGGCCTGCAGCAATCATGAAAAGCTGCTCATGTAACCCTGCTGCTCATTATTGCTCTTCCTGTACCTCCCTACAGTGTAAGGTACACTGACACTGATGGGGATGTGAACAATGGCTCCTCTTGCACCTGGCCACAGTGCAAGCCATGGACTTGGCCTTAGAAGCATCTGGTAGTTTATCCTTGGCTTGTGAACTGAAAGCCAGCGCCTCCGGAACAGGGGCACAGTCCCAGATCCCTCAAGAAAGACAGCACACAATATTTACGTAATGAGATCCTTTTACTTGAGATTGCATGCTGCAAGCAAAACACCTTTATTACCCTGGTTCTCTGCTCTCTCAGCTTTCTTTCAAAGCACAATGCCGCAATTGAAAACTAGCTGACAGGAGAGAATTAAAGTGATAACTGGCTCCTTTCCTTCCCCTTCAGCCATGGGCTCTTGCTTTCCACCTGCCACTCCTCAGCGCCTCACAGACCTCCTGCTCACTTGCCTTCTGAGGACTTGCCTCTGTGAGGCTGCCTGGCCCAGCACAAGGCATGCCACTGTGGCAAGATGCCACCAACATCTGCAGTGCCAACTGCCCTGTTTGGGCAACCACTTACTGGAGCACATGAAGCCACATCACTCGTTGTTGACTGATGTGAGCTGAGAGCTACAGAAGACAAGACTCAGCTATAGACAGCTCTCATCTCTGAGGCAGACAGCTCTCAGTCAAGCCATAGCAACATTCAATTTTGATCTCCTCTTCAGAAGAGCAGGGAGAGGAGGAGGATGGAGCATGGGATGGGGTGTCAAGCAGACTCTGTATTGAGTCTACTCTGAGCTCCAGACCTGACATGCTGAGTCCCCACAAGGCACATCAGCCCTTATTCATGCTCAGACTTCTATGTGCCCTTTGGGGCTGTAGGAGCCATCCCCCACTACAAGTTTGCATGGTGACTAACACAGCCAGGTCCCAGCCTTGGTTAAAACTTGTAGACACATCTGTAATACAAATAATAATTTAGGGTTTGGAATGAGGTGATGGGGGAGGATGGCACAACAAGCCTTTCTTCAGCCTTTATCCAGGGAGCCAAGAAACCTCCACTTATCTTCAATGCTGGAGCTGTGCAAAATCTGGGTTATGCTCACATTTTTGTGGCTGCTGAAATTACCGCTTGTTTGCTTGGTCACTAGTTTGGGGGATTTTTTTAAAGGTGGTTCTTTGAAGTGGCTCAGAGGCTAGGGATGTCCGAAGCTATCCCAAGGGAGACAGATTATAGGGTAGAGTGCAGGTCAGGCATCAAGGATAAACATGGCTTGCCAGTTTGCTCTGGATGTTATTCCCTTTGTGCTCCTTTTCCAGTCCAAATCTACAGTCCAGGCAATGATGAGGAAAACAGGACAACTGTACACTTAGCAAGCATGTCCCTAACTTGCTACGTGATGTAAACAGTTGACCCCTGCTACCCCAAAAGACAACAAGCTTCATGATGCAATAAGCAGGATCTCACAGCTTATACTGTGTACCAGGCAAGTACTTCTTGCAGAACAGTGCCTGTCCTATCAGACACAGGCTGGCTTGTCTTGCTGTAGCCATGTACAACACACTGCTCTTCCCGTAAGAAGCTTCCTCAAACTAGCTACTCACCTCCCTGACAAGAGGGGAGTACAATCAGCAACCACATGCTCAGGCTCCAGCAGCTTCAGCTCCATACTCTGGTATTAAACTTCCTTTCTCAGTATTCATCACTGAGCTAATGGCCTGTGCGGCCACCAAGCATAGTTGACCTTGATCCCAAGAACTTCTCCCTCTCTGCTGGCTGAGCAGGACCTGGCGCTGGGGTGTCAATGTGCAGCATTCACAGCAGCTCAGGCACCCAGAGCAGCAAGGTTCTCAAAAGGAACTAGCTCTTGTGCTACCTTGGACTCTTTCTCTACAGCATTACAGAAGTGCTCAGGCACAAGTTGGCATGCATCCAGCAGCTCTGTTCCTCTCCTGCTGGGAAGCAAGGACCTTTTCTCTTCAGGCCAGCCCCAGACATCCCAACAGCAACATCAGCATGATGGAACAGTGACAACTGACATGTTCAGAGCAGTGGCATGTATCTCTGGAGAGACCTCCACACTCCAGCTTCTCATAGCCCTGTCTCACCCTACAAGCCTCCAGCTCCCAAGGCAGCTGACAGCTACAAGCTGGATACCCTGCTTGGCCAGCTGAGGGGAGGGGAGAGGAGTCCCCATAGTGACTCAAAAGCTAGTGGATGTCAAGCCCTCCTCCTACCAGGGTCCCACAGCTCTCCTGTGGTCTGACTGGCCATGATACAAAGTGCAAGAAGGAGCCAGTGACGGAGTGCTCCTCATTGGATTCAGACCTCGTTACAGCTGGATAATTGGACCATCTTGCTCTCCATCCGCCCAGATGGCTGTGTCTTAGAAGCTGCACTTCAACTACTTGCAAGGCAAGATGCACCCAACAGCCACTTTTGAGACAGAGTCCACCTCCACTCAAGACTAATTTGGGCAGCTGTTACATTAGTGAGAGTCCCACAAACCCATCAAGCATGATCTTGCACTTAAAAGCAAGGGCAGAGCTGCCTGGTCTCTCAATGCACAAGTCTCATTGACTTTCCACCACATCATTAAAGTTGCTCCAGGTGTCTGTGAAAAATCCCACCCAGCATGTTTCTGAAAGCATCACTTGACAGTGGGTCTCAAACGCACCCCTTCAATCTGACACTGTTTGGGTTTGTTAAACAAGCAGCTTTCCCGGTGGGGGGGGGGGGGGGATAAAAATCACATTCCCATCACCATTCAGGGGGCCCCCAAACGAATCTCTCAATGACAGGGGCAGCCTCTAAAGAAGCAGGGCCAGCTAGTCCTTTTTACCACCCACAGCTGAGTAACATACATGCAAGCAAGCACTACCTTTCTGCCCCATATGGGACTGCAATCCAGCAGAGCAACAAGAATGCTTTCCACATCAGCTACAGCTCAAGGAGCAATCTGGGACAGAAGGCACTAGATGAAGTAAATTATTATTCAACATCCAGAACACTACTGGCTTCCAAATAATTGTCTGTTTGTGTGCGTGCATGCACAAGAATCTTTGCTCCATGGTCTCTGCCAGTGTATTCCCAGCACTGCGACTCTCTGGGGACAAGGTCCATACTTGTTCTCAATCTCAGCTTTGGATCTCAAACACTAAGGTTTCAGATTTTGTTTTAAAAAACATTTTCTCTGGCAACTGGTCTGTTAATGGATTTGATGTTTTTGCTCTCGCCTCCTCCCTACCTTTAAAAGCTTGGCACCAAAGGGCTTCTTTGAAGATAAGGCCAAATTTGCAATTTAAGGGGAGGAACTTCATAAAGTAGACGTGAAGGGATGGAGAGGAGTGGGGGAAAGCAACCCAGGAGCCACTTTGCCTGTTGAGATGTACACTCTACAGTACAGAGGATTACAATGGCCTCTCTGTACCTTCTCTGGCTGGAGCCATAAATTCGGTGCAGCTGCAGTGCTGCTACCTACAGGAGACTCCCCAAGGGTCACACAGAGAGGGGCTTCTCTACAGCCTCATACCCAGCGTACCCTCCAAACCGAAGTATCACACAGCCCTTACAGAGCCCACATCCACCCAGCACACAGGGGTAGATGTCTCCAGAGGCAACTGCAGAGCCTCCCAGTGGGCTGCCGGGGCAGCAGGAGGCTCCTCAGCTGAAACCCACTGTGGCCTTTATCAAAGAGCTTTTTCAAGGGCCAGCAAACCTATGGTCTCTCCTGATCTCCATCAGACCTATCCTCAACACCACAAGGAGGCAGGGAAGTGCCACTTACAGGTTTTGCAGGTGGAGAGTGGAGGCAAAGAACAACCTGCCCCAACCTGGGGGGAAATCTGCAATCTAGAAAACCAAACCCAGCTCTCTTCACTTCCCAGCTTCTGACCTAAAGCACTGGCATCACTAAGTGAAGTAACAGCTCTATCTAAAAGTACCAGGATAAGTTACAGTGGCATTATTGGAGGAAGCCACATTTTGCGTACAAATGCTATATTCTAGGCCAACACAGGCACATTTGAGGTTTATTTCTCAAATATTACCACAAGCTTTGCTAACCACACTAAGCTCAGCACACTGATTCGCAGCGCTCTGCTAACCCTGTCCTTCTGTTAGCTAAAGAAAAATAAAAAGCAGCATTATTTCAGCGTTTGAAAGCTGACAACACAATTCTGACAGGGTTCTTTACACCCTTTTCCTCTTTACTCTAATGATTTAAAGAACAGCAGAAGGGCCTGAGGCACAGCTTTAGACACACAAGCTTGTATCAGACTCGCTGACACTGCAATCAGTGAACATACCCTTGCATTTGGCAGGGCCTTAGGACTGTGGCTCTGCATAAGAGTACAACCTGCTGACTAATCTCTTTGCCAGAGTGGACTTTAGAGAGCCAAAATGGCATTGCCACAGGGCTCAGGGTGGAAGACTTACTGCCTGCACAAGGCACAAAAGCTAATGAAAAATGACCAGTTTCCAAAACACCATCTGGCTTTCACAGACTTATATAGAGACACCACAGCCCAAAACCTCTGTGAACTTGACAACAGTGGGTTTTCATAGGGGCAACATGCTGTGGTGTGGTTTGGACTTTGCCCAGCAAGCCTCCAACACGCTGCATGGACACAAGGTGCAGTCACCATCCTCACATCTTAGGGGAGCTTAAGGATGGGTTTCGGCCACAGGGCAGCAGCCATCACAGAGCAGTGGAGTAGAAAGCAAGGGTAAAGTTTGGCTCTCACCTCTGTGCTGGCGCACTGCCCATGAGGAGGGCAAAGAAGTTTGAGCACGTCCCACACGCTCCCTGAAGCACAGTTCCCTCCATCAATCCCACCAGAGCCAAAATAAATTGGCACTGCATCATGCTCAAGAGCTCCTACAACACACAAGAGCAGCCCTGAGAGCCCTCTCAGGCAGCCTGCCTGCACTGTGCCAGGTGCTCTGCTAACAACCCCATCAGGCACAGCTGAGTCTCCCATCCCATTTGTCCTTCTGCAGGGAAGAAGAGAGACCATTTTAATAAAAGGAGCATGCAACATCCTTAGGGTAGGGATCTGTTGTTCCCTGTTTATATAGAAAACCCTACACTGCCTGTGGTACCTTTGGGACTGTGTAAGCATTGAGTGCTCTTCCTCTGTGCAACAAGTATTTCTCTGAGCCCTTCAGATTTGCTCCCACTGCATCCATGCTCCTCTTGTCTCAGCTTCCCACAGATGCTCACACAGCTGTGTTGCTGGAGCAAACGCTTCTGTGGAGAGTACTTTAAAAATCTCTTATGTGCAAATATGCATATGAAGCAAATTTTGAAAGCTTCCCATCCTGCAAGCATTCCCTCCAGAAAACCAGCTACAAGCGCTATGTTCAGCCAACGAAGCACCAGAAACAATGTCGTATGATTCAGGGCCAAGAGGAACTAAACCGAATACCAGGAAATAAAAAAAAGATGCTTGTGATACCTTTTGTTGAACGATTACCCAAAGTACATTTAGAAAACTGGAAGATATTCACCCCTGATCCACCTAAAGACCTGCAATTCATTTAGTCATTATTCGCTTTAAATTGTTCTTGTGGCCTAGGAGCTGGAATATGTAACAACCTCTTAAACCGAGACTGACCACAGGAGCACCAAAATACACAGCAGCAGGTTTTTCCCTCAGGATGTTTTCAGTCTAACCAGAAACAGGAAGTCTCTGAAGATTTTGCAAGAGAGCTTTTTCCTTGTGGGATATCCCATCCTAACTGGAGACTTTGCACTGCAAAGTTTTTAGCTGGGGAAGCAACAGTTTAAAACCAAGAGATTTGCAAGCCTTGGTCCATAACGTGCCAGCAGGACCAAGACACCTCTGCAAATTAAAGAAGTCCAAGGAATCATGCCTCATACCTCTGAGGCACTCAACATTAGGCATTAAATCAAACAAGCCACCTTTATTTACTGCCAAATAAACTTCTGTTAACCCGGAGTTGCATTGGCTACTGCTGTTGTGACCTCTTGCAGGCTGAGAGACTAAACTGAGCCTGACTGAACCTGAGGTACTTGAAAACCCAGCCACAGGCCAACCTGCGCTCAGACAACTGATGTGGTCCCCAAAGGGCTCTTCCCTGCCACTGCTCCTTCATTTCATAAGGCTCACAAGGGGGAGATTTGGGAGACAGCCTGCCTTTGCCTTGAAAAACCCATGAAAATGGGTTTTCATGGGAAAACCAAGGCACGGGGCTGCAGAGGAAATTGTTTAAGCTCACATAGCGCCTGCATTGGCTGAGGACACAGCCCAAACACCTCCCCAGCCAACCACATCTCCACCTGAAGAGTGTCTTTTCTGCCTGCTCCTTGCTCAGCAGGAGGCTCCAGCTGGCTCCCAAAGAGCCAACTCTGCCAGATCGGGTCAGGTGGAAGGAGATATACCAGCATCCTGAAAGCACTGCAGGGGCTGCCAGTTTGGTACTGAAGGTTCAGAGGGATCTGTGCTGTTCGTTTTGAGGACAGAGCAGGATTTCAAGGAGTGAGGGGACAAGACACCTGTCCTTCAATGCAGCAAAACTCCAAGCTGGGATCTCACACTCACAGGACTGGAAAGACCTCCGCAATCACCAGGCAGTGGCCCTCACTTTGCAGTCTTTAAGAACATCTCACTCTGTGCTTCTGTATCATGTCAGGATAAGGTACAGAAAAGCTTTATTTTCCAGACTGTAGGGTTACAGAGCACCCATAAGACATGCCAATCTGTAGCACATGAATTCACCTGTAACACTTCTCTGCACCAAGCAGAGAAATTTGTGGATTCAACTACTTGTTCTGGAATCTCTCTCAAAGACAGATCCTGTAAGTGTTTGTGTGTGTATGAGATACGAAAAAAACAGAACTTGCTTTCCAAACCTGTACAGGACCCTTGTGCATATTCTGATGAGCCTGCCTCATTCTCCCCAATGGGAACTACATCAGCAGGGAGAACTGCACTGTATCTGACTTCAACCCTCACAGCAAACACCTTCTGGGACCTTGTCTGCATTGCACATACAGGATGAGTCCTTCTAATTGTATCTGAAGGGAGGGGTTAAGGAAAGTACATGGAACAAAACTCCATTTATTTCTTGTCAGAGAATATCATGCACCCAGCTGGGAGCTCTCAGCTCTCCCTAATTGTCCTATTTAGTTCAGAAGATCCCAAGATGACTCCTATGAGCAT
Source organism: Psilopsiagon aurifrons (assembly GCA_025447955.1). Classification (NCBI taxonomy): domain Eukaryota; kingdom Metazoa; phylum Chordata; class Aves; order Psittaciformes; family Psittacidae; genus Psilopsiagon; species Psilopsiagon aurifrons. The sequence goes on along the minus strand of JAOEHY010003965.1, from coordinate 1,682 downwards.
AGGCAGTTATTTCACCTTTGTTTCTTTAGGTCACTTAAATAAACAGAACAAATCTTCACTGCAAACCTAGTGTTTCTGCTGAAACTGTTCCTTGAGTCATAAACCTCAATATCTAACCCACTGAATAAAAGTGTCTGCATGTATGGATATATCCATAAATATGCAAGAACCCTCCTCTAAAAGTATGCACGCTGAGACAGTTAGTTCCAAAAGAAAACTATGATAAAATCCAACTTACAAGACACCCACACTCTTCTGATATTTCCCATAGTAGTTTTTTAGCCCATGGGAAAAGAAACTGTAAAGGCAGATTGCAAGTGAACATGTCAAAAGGACACCATGATAGCTTACATAGAAAGTAAGAGAACTGGGCACCAAGAAAACCAATCAATTTCAGACATGCCAGGAATTACGTGCGGGCGCAGAGTGTGTGTGTGGATTCCTGTTATCCCACTCGCATAACACTGCAGAGAGGTCAAGAGAGTTTCTTTAACACAAACAAGAAAACCTCTTTAATAGACTTGAACTGCCTATCGCACAATGCCAGTGAAATAACACTTGGGGCATCAGAATTACTCGGGGAAGTGCCCAAAGATACAACACCTTTTGCCAACCAGGGGTATTGGTTCAAGACTATTATTATTTTTCAAAGTAAGTATCTGTATCTTCAGAACACCTTACAAATTCTCATTTAGACACTGCTGCAAATCCAGCATCCCACTTTCCCCACAACACATTTTCTATTTACAGTCACCATGCAGAGGACCTGCTAAAGTTGTAATTTAAGCAGCCAGGCATGCATGCGCAAATCCTACAGCATCCCACCACCAAACATAAAATTACTTCCCCTGACCCAAACAGCTTCTCATCCTAGCAGGATTAAAAACTTTACGGTTGCATGAGAAGGAGACAAGATTTCCACTTGCAGACTACCCACTCCCGCTTTCCTTTGCGGCAGCAGCAGGGCACAAACCAAAATGCCTTTGCATCTTCAAGAGCTGGGTCTTGCCTGCAAACTCACATCAGCTTTGACAAGAGCTGGAGCAACGCAGGATAAATCTGGGGCTTATTTTGCACAGCTTTTCTCTCTCACTCTCTCCACTGTGCTCCATCCCTCCTCAACTAGCTGGCAGTGAGGATGAGGTCCTGGACCAAGCTTTTAGTGAAGTTTCAGGCAACCGCGGAGTGCGTGCATGCACTGGGCCCTCCATTAACGCCGACCGAGGAGGAAAAGCTGGAGGGAAACAACCGAGCCCCCCACATCTCACCTGCCTGAGCCAAAACAAGCCCTATGCTGGTGGGGACCAGCGGGTCTTCACTCCTCCCTTGTCAGTCTCCCGCGTCCCGGCGCAGACCCCCTTCTCCGCATCCCCACACCAACTTCCCAAACTCTTGACACAAAGATTGGCCACTGCCGCTGCCGGCTGAAGAAGGGGGGAAACCCCTGCGCCCCACCGCCCGCCTCAGCCCTCCTCCGAGCCCCGGGCCCCCTTCGGATCACTCACCGCTGTCTCCAGTGGAGCAGACTGGGGAAAACACAAAGATGCCCCAAACGAAGGGAAGCAACAAAGAGGCTTAACTCCAGGAGCTGGGAACTTCCAGGCCGGATCTGCGGGGAATTCAGCACACACACACACACAGAAAAAAAAAAAAATAATAAAAGAGAGAAAAAGAGAGGGGGG
>JAOEHY010003964.1:14819-26460 GCA_025447955.1 Psilopsiagon aurifrons | reverse complement strand
AAAACAGCACAGAAAAAGAAAGGTTCGTAAAACTGCAGAAGAAGAAACTGCAAAAGGGGGGGGGGGGTACTACAAGTGTGTTTCTGTATTGTAACCAGTCATGTATTGACAAGTATGCATAGGTAGCCAATCATATACTACTTAGTGTAACCCATAAGAGTATATAACTGGACCCTCAGTTGAAATAAATGAGCTTGATGTGTGATCATATTGATTGTCATTGTTCTCCCACCACCGTCAGGGTCCTGGCCTACCGCACACAACTTCCATGGACAACCCATTCCAGTGCCTCACCACCCTTACAGAAAGAATTTCTTCCTCATGTCCAATCTAAACTTCCCCTGTTTAAGTTTGAACCCGTTACTCCTTGTCCTATCGCTACAGTCTCTAACGAAGAGTCCCTCCCCAGCATCCCTATAGGCCCCCTTCAGATACTGGAAGGCTGCTCTGAGGTCTCCACCAGGTTGAACAGCCCCAACTTTCTCATCCTATCTTCATACAGGAGGTGCTCCAGTCCCATGATCATTCACGTGGCCCTCCTCTGGACTTGTTCCAACAGCTCCATGTCGTTCTTATGTTGAAGACACCTCAACCATATACAATACTCCAAGTGAGGTCTTGTGAGAGCAGAGTAGAGGGGCAGGATCACCTCCATTGCTCCTTCTGATACAGCCCAGGACACGGTTGGTTTCTGGGCTGCGAGCACACACTGAAGCCGGCTCATGTTCATTTTCTCATCAACCAACACCCCCGAGTCCTTCTCTGCAGGGCTGCTCTGAATCACTTCCCCATCCAACTTGTAGCTGTGGCTGGGATTGCCCCGAGCCAGGTGTAGGACCTTGCACTTGGCATGGTTAAACTTCATCAGGTTGGCACCAGCCCACCTCTCAAGCATGCCAAGGTCCCTCTGGATGGCATTCCTTCCCTCCAGTGTATCAACCAAACCACTCAGCTTGACATCATCAGTAAACTTGCTGAAGGCACACTCAATCCCACTGTCCATGTCACTGACAAAGATGCTGAACAAGATTGGTCCCAACACTGATCCCTGAGGGACACCACTTTTTATTGGTCTCCAGTTAGACATTGAGCAGTTGACCACAACTGTGTTTATGACCATCCAGCCAATTCCTTATCCACTGAGTGCTCCATCCAAATCCATGTCTCTCTAGTTTAGAGACAAGGAGGCCGTGCAGCACAGTGTTGAACACTTTGCACAAGTCCAGGTAGATGACATCAACTGCTCTACCCCTGTCCATCAGTTCCATAGCCCCATCATAGAAGGCCACCAGATTGATCAGACAGGATTTCCCCTTAGTGAAGCCATGCTGGCTGTCACCAAGCACCTTGTTGTTTCTCATGTGCCTTAGCATATCTTCCAGGAGAATCTGCTCCAAGATTTTACCAGGCACAGAGGTGAGGCTGACTGCTCTGTAGTTCCCCAGCTCAGCCATTTTCCCCTTCTTGAAGATGTGGGTTATATTTCCCTTTTTCCAGTTGTCGGGAACTCCACCTGACTGCCACGATTTTTCAAATATGATGGACAGTGGCTTAGCAACTTCATCTAACAGTTCCCTCAGGACCCATGGATGAATTTCATCAGGTTCCATGGACCTGTGCATGTTCAGGTTGTTAAGATGGTCTCGAACCAGATCCCCTCCTACAGTGGCCGCAGGGTCTTTATTCTCACAGTCCCTGGGTCTGCCTTCCAAGACTTGGGTGGTGTGGTCAGAGCATTTCTGATCAGTGAAGACTGAGGCAAAGAAGACATTAAGAACCTCAGCCTTTTCCAAATCCAGGGTTTCCAGTTCTCCCAATAGCTTCCGGAGGGGGCCCACGTTGTCCTTATTTGGTCTTTTTTTTTGCTACATACCTATAGAAGTCTTTCTTGTTATCCTTGACATCCCGGCCAGACTCAATTCTAACTGGGCCTCAGCTTTTCTCACCTGATCCCTAGCTTCTCGGACAACGTCCCTGTATTCTTCCAGGCCACCTGTCCACTTCTACCCTCTATAAGCTTATTTTTTCCCTCTGAGTTTTCTCAGCAGCTCCTTGTCCATCCATGGAGGCCTCCTGGCCTTCCTGTCCCGTTTCCTTCTTCTCAGGATGCAACACTCCTGAGCTTGTAGCAGGTGATCCTTGAATATCAGCCGACATTCTTGGCGCTCACTGCCCTCCAGGGCCTTATCCCATGAAAGCTTACTGAGAAGGTTCCTGAAGAGGCCAAAGTCTGTTCTCTTGAAGTCCAGGGCAGTGAGCTTGCTGCACGCTATTCTCACTGTCCTGAGGATCTCAACGATCTCTGATCGCTGCAGCCAACACTGCCCTGAAGCATCACATTCCCCACCAGCCCTTCCCTGTTGGTGAACATGAGGTCAAGCATGGCACCTCTCCTTGTCGGCTCCTCTATTACTTGCAGAAGGAAGTTGTTTTCCACACAATTGCGGAACCTCCTGGATTCCTTGTGCTGGGCCATACCCTCCCTTGTGCAGATACTGTCAGTATTTCTGCATAATGAGGACAAGACCATGTGATGAGATCAACACCACTGTTCATAAGACAGAATACACAAATCTATTTTGTTTAATGATTGAGGGCCCTGATGTGCAATCCCTGTCAAATGTCACTGTGACACTGTCTTGCTGATTGCTGCTGCAGCAGAGTATCGCTTCACAGCTCCACAAACTAATTCACAGGGCATTAAGTTAACCCAAACCACCCATTTCTGCTCCTGGAGGAGCATGAACACCAAACCCCCACAGATAGAGAGCTATTAACTTCTGAAGTCGGTGTACTTTGAATCATGAGCACCATAGACCCCCATATTGCACTTTTCAGCACACTTTTTCTCATATCCTCATGATATAGTATAGAGGCATCCCCAATTGCAGTTAGAGTCCATCCCTCTGAAATATTCCAGGAAGAAACTGAACTGCGCAGCAGTCATAGGAGGCTTATTTTCTGACTCTGTGTGTGCAAGATCTTTGGTGCTGCAAGTAGAATTGCTGCCTCCACATTACTCTTTCTGCTGTGATGTCGACTGTACATAGTAGGAATTTGTTGACATGATCTAGTTGGACCACACTGGAGGATGGGGCCTGTCACGATTCCCAGTGATAGGAAGCAGTGGAAGTTCTCCACTGTGCTCCACCAGCATGCCCAAAGCCTGTTCAGAGAGCATTGTGTGCTCAGCGTGGTCATTTATTACTTGAATGCTGCTAAGATCAGTGCTAGGACAGGACTGTGGCTTCTGGCACAAGACCTGCATGCCCCACACATCACTGTCAGTGTGGTCCATTGCCACTTGAAAATGTCAGGGGTTTTGCAAACACACTAGTCCAGAGTTCCCCCTTCTTTTCATGCATCTGCGTTTATCTGGGACCAGGGGTGCTGAAAAGATGTGGGATACAGCTTTGGTTGTAACACCTTGAAACAGGGATGTTCCAAGGAATCTGGACACTACATCCTGATAGGTAACATCCTCTTCGTGGTTTCAAGATAACCTAAACCAAAAGCCAGGTGACATTTATTCATTTAAATGGAATGGGCTAATTGAACACTCATTACTAGGGGGTTTTATAACAGCAGTGATTAAGAGTGATTAAAGCTGGGTTTTTTACTTACTGATGTCACTGTTTTAATTATTGCTTATCTAAATTTTCTATGTGGCTGCAGAGAGGTTTGATATTTAATTGAAATAAAGGTTTTGTGAGAGTGTTTCAATGTGGCAAAGCTTCTTGCTCTTTACAAACAAATGTACACTAAATGAACCTTGTGAAACTCCATTGTTTATAAATTGAATCTATTCTGTGCCATTGAAAGTAGCTAAGATCTGTAAGTTTCTATTTTTCATTAAAGTAAGGGCGCTTTTTTCTCATCTTTCTATGGTTTCCTCTTCATCATGACAAGGATGTGGGTCTTCATACAATGTTTAGATTCAAAGACGCCTTCTGAAATTAGTGGCTGACTTTCAGTGCGCATTTCACAGCTGGTTTCAATGGCTTAGAAGCAACCTGTCTCACCTTAAATGAAACTACAACTAAATTTAACCTATTTGCAATCTGTTAGATCTTGATTATTCAATATAATCTTTTTACACTAAGCCAGTGCAAAAAGAGCTTCATCAGATGATTGTGGGGTTAGAAACACGGTGGGTTTGAAGCGTCTGAATCGTCTGCCAGACCATTGATGAGATGAGGAGAAATTTTGGAAACTAGTAAATCATAATTAAAAGGTGTAATAGACATACTTAAATGACTTGCTGTAATTTGACTGACTATGGAGAACTGACCTAGTCTAACTTCGAAAGAGCCTTTGAGCTTCTTTTTATTTCTCTTTGGCAAGTATCCAAGAAAATTATCTTGAAAATCTGATGGCATGCTTTGTTTTAATTCTGTTTTCTGAATGTTTCTTCCTGATGCCAGATTGAGTTGCCCAAAAGGAAGGTTACTTTTACGGCCTCTTAGATGGTGGTCAGTTCTGTAGTCAGAAGATAAAACAAAGACTTTGACTAGGAGCAGTGGAGGCAAGCCATGCTTCAAACATATCACTACACTTTCAGGAAACAACAGTTGTTGACAATAGATAATGCCACCCTCCATACTGAGAACTGGAAGTTTGTTTAAAACAGATTCCCAAATTGAACATACAGTGCATTAGATGTACAGCCAAAACAAGTACAAAACATCGGCCACTACAGTACAAAGGCGGAACAAATATAAGGACTAAAGCCCACTGCATCTGCATCACTGAGTGAGGTGTGAATACGAGTTGTCAGCCCCCTCTGTTGGACAGAGAGACATCAGCCAGCTCTACACTCTACATCAGCGCAGTATGTCATGTCTTTCCGTGGTTGGTTAACTATAGGGGCTGCTCTCTGTGCCCAATTACAACTGTGTGACAGAAATTAGCAAGCCATACTCCTCAGTGACTAATCAGTCAGCAATACCACTTACCTGGAAGACTTCAGTAAAAACAGAGATCAATGCAATCATCTGGCAGAGATGTCATCTCAAGCTGCAAATGCAAGCATGGATAAGAGCCCAGCCTGGCCAACGCCAGAAGGATTTCTAGGGCAGGACTCATTTAATCCACTCAGAAATTTCAGTAAAGATGGAAACGGGCATTATGACCAGAGAGCTGGTCTGATAAAAGAAGCCAGTATTTGGAAAACAGGAGGGAATGTGCAAGGGGATACCTCACACAGACCTGGAGGTTAGTGGTGTCACAGGTTAAGAGAAAAGACTAGATTTCTCTTACTGAAGGAAAATGGAATTGCAAATGCTGTGCTGGAAACAACCAGAATCTATAGTAAATTCTACCACAAGTTGTTGCACATGATTGCCTCTCAGTCTAGTAAGAATGGTTTTCTAGCTTTACTTCGTGAGACTTTGTAGGTGTCTGCTATTGTAAAACTGTAACATACCTGGAACTATAGTCTGTGGGTTTACTGTCTGTGGGTTTCCTGCTGCACATGCTTTCCTCTCAGTCTAGTAAGAATGGGTTTCCAGCTTTACTTTGTGAGACCTTGTGGGTGTCTGCTATTGTAAAACTGTAACATGCCTGGAACTACTGTCTGTGGGTTTCCTGTTTTCAGCTCAGTTGTAAGAAACAGCCCAGCTCTCCAAACCAGCCCCCCTGCAAAACGCCTGCCCAGACTGCCCCTCACCTGGGTGTACACTCACCTCTCGGTGCACACAGTCAAGATTACTGCTCAGCTCCCTCCTCCTGCACCTCCCTGGGGCAAGCCAAGGCCAGGCTGGGACATGGGCTCAGCAGGACCCATGGCAGGGCAGAAACTGGCTGAGGGGAGATGAAGACTGGCCATGCTGCAGCACTGCTGGGGCAGGGACTGGTAGCCCTAGAGCTGACATGGGTCCTGGTCTATGGGCTAGTGGGTAGTGGAGCCCCAGGGCTGGGCAGAGTAGCCAGGCCTGGTGGTGCCCTTCGGGGCCCAGCAGAAATGCCCTTCCACGTGCTGCATCACCATGAAAGAAAGAAAAAGGCGCTGTAAATGAAGTAAAGTCATTACAGGAGATAAAACACACAAAGCCCAACATCTCAACTGGAATTGAGCTGCTGGGTTGTGGTTTCCAGACTCTGTCACTCATTATTTTCCATCAGGGACTGAGATACAGCCACTATTCCATGAACCAAGCATCAAAACCTTTGTCTTTGAGAGGCTAAACAATAAATAATTCTTAAGAGACTGCAAGGTGCAAAAAGTCTCCTGTGAGATGGGAAGGATAGCTAGCCTTGCTGCTATTTACCTTACAATGGTAAAAGGGACTAACACTTGTGTTTGCAACATCCTCTGAAACCCCAGCTGAAAAAGACAACAGCAGTATATTAGTCTTTCCACTTCTTTATCACTTCTCTTTTTTCCCCCAGCTTTTATTAGTTTCTGGGAAACCACAGGCTTCTTCGGAAACACAGCAGGTCCTTCTGTTGGTAGACATCTGTTGAAATCCACAGCAAAATTCCTGTTTTTTTTGAAAGATATTAGAGTGGAACTGTGTTGCAGAAGTTGCATAATTACTCCCATTACAATCAGTAGTCATCCTTCTTTCAACAGACCATTTACTGAAAGGATGAGATCATTAACCAAGCTGCAAAAAGAGATGATTCTATTATTTGAGCTCAAAAAAAAGTAAGGAAAATAATCTAGGGGAAAAAAAAAGAGAGAAATTATTTTTCTCCTTCTCATAATGGAAAACTAATAGAAAATATTTAACTGTTTAAAATTTCAGCTCTTTGAAAATTAAATTTAGTGATGGATCATAGACATATAACATTATGAATAACATCACAGCAAAATGTTTGAACATTTAAAGCTTTTGTTCTGTTTTATGCTCATATAGCAGAGATCTCATTCACTATCAGTGAATTTTCTGTAAGTACACATTCAGAAATAATGCCTCGTCCCAGGCACAACAAACAAGGCGAGCAGTACTTTCCCATCACACTAAGAAGTAGGGTGAAGTCCAATAAAGACTGTTATCTAAGAGGCAGTTTCCTACTAAAGATGAGTAAACATGTTATCTGTACAAAGGAGAGTATTTTGAACTGTTCTCTTAAATTTGAGATGGTATTTGTAAAGCTGTAAAGCTGGGGAGTGCTTTTTAATGGTGGCACACTAAAGCAGCAGCATCTAGATCTAATGCACAGAACAGTATTTCTTAAAACTGTCTTGCCTGACTCATGGGTCTCTGTAAAGGGAAATTATTTTTTTCAGACAGTCAATATATTTTTCAGTCATTCACATATAAACTCCAGGAGTGTCTCTTCTTCCATACCCTTTACCACAAAAAATAATCCCACTGTATCAACCAGCACAGATTAAAAACCCACCTGACTCTCCCTAGAACACACAGTAGAAGTAACTACCCATGTGCGTTCCTTGCTCTCCAGAGGAGCAAGCAGTGCCACCTGCAGTGCATAAGCAAGTTTGGAAATGTTGCTTCTAATCTGTTCCAACCTATGAAATGGTCAGTTGACTTACCTCATTTCACAGGAGTTGTGTGAGGTGTAAGGAGAGGCTGATTTTCAAGCCTTACGGAGATTCAATGTGAATGCTGTAGACCAGCACAGCGCTATCATAAATCTATTTCAAAATGGTTTGATTGTTGGTATAAATTGATTCTCACTTCTTTGGCAATCTGGACTTGGCACAAAGACCAGCACTTTAGAGTGTAGAGTTAATTCTGTACTATTCAAAAGTTGATACCTGGAAACGATCTGATGACTCAGACCCTGAAAGTTCTTTTCTCCAGTAACTACAGGTGGTGCCTATGGAGAGCACATTAGCTAAGAAATGCATCTGAAGTTAACTGAAATAATCTCAGACTCAAATTCCCATACTCTTGATCTGGCTGAGTACATTGATCTAAACAACTCAATGTTTAAACACTTCTTTTTCACAGCAATAATTTAAAGAGTTGTTTTCTGAAGATATTTTGATGGTTTTACTTAAGCTGTGATTCCCAGCCTGGAATACACGTTGTGCCAGGTTTGGTATCTTCACTAGAGTCAGGGAAAGGCAAAAGTTGCGCGTATTCACTCAGCTTTGCAATACCATTCAGCTGGAAAAAAAAAGAATGAAAAAAAATGTTTTTTCATGAAGAAAGGAAAGAAAGTGAAATATAATTTCAATGGTATTTATTCTAATTTTACCAATACTCTCCCTGTAAATCACTTTTCAATAATTAGGAACTGATCCTGAGCTTAACTGCCCCTTCGCAAATCCAAAATAATTTCCCTGGTGTCTGTATAGAAATTACTTCCTTGTGGCAGCAGTTCAAGTCCAACTTCCCATTGATTAAGTAGGAAATTAAGAACCTGCACAGGAGCTAGGCTATTGTATCAATGTCCTATTCAAGAACAGAACTTGCCACTGAACTTCTGTGTTGAAATAATTCTGGTGCTTGACTGGCACATAGAAAAGTCTCAAAGCATGGTGCAATGTACCCAATAACAAAGATGAAAGCAAAAGCCATAACCAATTAGACATGACAGCAGCAACATAAATGGGGAAAATGAGAACCCTTCAGACTTTTCCTCTGGGAGATTCAAAAGGGCTTAAATGATCCAAACTGTGTGTTTTGCAGGCCTTTATCTAACAGATTCATCCTGAGCATAGGCTGGATAAAGATCCATCCAAGATTTCTTAGGCATCGTACAAAAGTCATGATATTTTTAAAGGTAAAGGCAAGATGATGTACAAGTCTTATCTTTCTCAGGGACTCTGGATCAGCACTGAAACTGCTGTTTCTTCTGCAGGAAGGCAGACCTCCACACCCATTTGACTACCTGTAGGTTTTCCACATGGAGGCTGCCCTCTCCCTATTCAAAACACCCATGGGTGTCTCCATGTCAATCTCAGTGCTGGATCAACAGAATTCTCAATACAGGGACATGTGAGGCATAAGCCAAGTTGAGTAGGACAGGTATGCAGGAAATTCTTCGAGCCATACCCCACTTCGGCATCCAAGATGATGACGTTGATGAGGACATTTCTCCATGCTTCATTCTACAGTGTCCTAAGCTTTCTTTACTATGTAACCATCCTGTGCTCCTAAAGGTGAATTCAGTTTTGCCCTGTATTTTCCATACTTTCACTTTATGTGGTTACCCCAAATAATAAACAGTAAGATTCATCCCCACTTTTGCTTAGTCCAGCATAAGATATCCTTTTGGGATGCAAATGGGACTCAGACTCCATTGCACCACTTCAGCACTGCCTTCGAAAAACTACTGAAGAATGTGTTTTGGGGTTCTGGAGGGGTGAGTTAAAGAGGTTGCAGGAGGTGAATTAAAGGGTTTGCAGTGAGTGAGTTAAAGGGAGTTTTAGAGCACAGAATGGGCTTGAAATATCATCCCTGCTCACAGTGCCAGAGATCCTCTAAACTTATCTAGATTAGTACAACCAAAAGCAGGGTGTTTTGTGATATTGTTCAGCTATCTAAACAATGTACTCCTCAATATAAAAGAATAAGCCAAAAATTTTCATCAGCAAAATTCCTTTTATAATAATACAACAGTAATTAACACAATACCTTGAGGAGCATTGTATCATTTACCTTGGAAGAACTGCCAAACCGAGTATTAGGAAAGCACTCCATAGCCTTAAATACCTGCTGTTCTTTTCCAGCCATGGATGCTTGATGGGCGCCAAGAACACCTCTGACTTCTGATATGTTTAATCTGTAATTTAAAGAAAGTACAGGGAGAGAAGGTCACTCCTGGAACTGAACAACATCCTTCAAGATAATCAAAAGACATGTAACATAATACTCAATTTTGGTTTACAACAATATGATAAAACACAGGGAAGAATACTGTTCATCCCAATGTTTTGACATGAGCTTGTATTTTCCTGTGCAAAGTAACATTTCTTTACCGTTAATCTAGTTTGGTGAAATTATGGTTTGATAGCTTCAGGCATTTCCAAAGTTTGGATTTAATTGCATTAAAAATGGCTTTTTAAGGAGAGTGCCTAGCAAAAGGACTACTGATACTGATGTCTTTCATTAATCTTTTAACAGTTTACTTTGAATTTACAGCCTAATTCTGCAAAGGACTAATATGTGCCTAACCTATAGCATATATGTTGTTTTGCTGACATCAGTGGGATGTCAGAACCCACACTGATACTCAATACCCATTCTAAACATTATGCATACAGGTAAGAGGTCTGCAAAAGTGGACATCTTCAATATTAGTAAGGGTTTTGTCCTTCATCAAATACAGGATTCAGTCCATTAAGGAAAAAGAATGGATGTTGACCAACTCAAGACACCCTTATAGTGAATACTAAAATGGGAGACTGCCAAAACCCAAAGAGAGTTATATGTCCAGTTCCTGCTAATGAACAGTATGAGTTAGGCAATTAATAGATTTCCCTCTCCCCAAGCTCTCTGAGTATCGTCAGAAGTGCATTTATTAGAGTTTGTGTTTGTTCATTTTACCCTTCTAAACTTAATGCAGCCCAGTAAGATTACACTGCCAGAAGACATACAGCTAGTTTCCTATGCTTCATCTTTAGGACACAACCTCTCTACATATGGGACAACTTAGTCAAGCCAGAATAAAGATTTTTATCAATCAAAAAACCAAAAAAACAGTTATGTTCCTTATTCCAGCTGCATGTCTCACTGAAAGATACAAGTAATTTATTTGTACTTTAATGTTCCTTGTGAAAACAGCTGCAAAGGCAGTGCTGGATCTTAAAAATATATCCTTTTAACTACTAAGCATGCTTACACAGTGAGAATGATGTAAGACTCACAAAACTCCATCCCTGGAACTCTTCCAGGTATCATCCCCAAACACAGGTGCAACTGCTAGACTTGTAGAAAGCCCAGGCAATCAGCCTCTGTGTTCACAGAAAAGCTTAGGGCAGGAGAGGATGAACCAAAAAAAAAAACCCCACTGGCACCTCATCCAGGTCTCTGGCAGGTTGTTTGAAGGGCACACAGAAATTCATTTTGCTGGATTCATGCAATTTTGTCTAAGATAAAAACTATTCCAGAAGTGAATATCACATAATATTCATTAGCACTTGCTAAAAATAGTCTACACATAGCATAGGGGTGGGTAGGTTTTGCATGGCCATCATCATACAGCTCAGGAGAAGGAGACCAGACAAGATGTTTCTCCAGCCTCCCCCAGTGACGAAGACTTAAAGTCTGCCAAAAAGGACATGCTTGTTAGAGAACCAAACCAGTGGCCAGAGCACACTCTTCACAGGACCAGAGACAAACTTTCCACTGAACAGCTCCCAAATCTGATTTTTTATAGCCATAACCGACTGCACATCTCTGACCCACTAACTGAAGAGAGACCCCAGCTGCCAGAAAAAGAAAAATCTCATAATTCCAAAGAAGAAGGTTTGGCTTTTGTTTTGTGTATGTCCAAAACAAGCACACGCTAGGTGCAAATGTTTCTACCCTTTCAAAAAATGCAACCAAATCCGATTCAGCTGGAGAGGAGTGAAAGTCAAATTCACTTAGAAAGAAGATGCTGTGTCTTGTGTTTCAGAGTAACTGATAGAAGAAGGCTGGCTCAGCTGCCCATACAGTGTTTGAGGAGGTCAGGTTTGCACGGGTTTATTCTAATCAGTTTGCTTTTAGTTATCCAAAAT
>JAOEHY010003964.1:0-14810 GCA_025447955.1 Psilopsiagon aurifrons | reverse complement strand
GGGGGAGAAATGGAAAACTAAAATTCAGTTTAGAGAACATTTTTGCAAACACATGGTACTTTAATTTCTAACATGAACAGCAGATGTCCTCCTTACTCTGAGCCAGCTGTTCAACAGCTGTGCCAGCCTTGGGGTATCCCGTCTGGTGAAGGGGTGCTTCTGCTCACATTTGACTTGTCAGGCTCCTTGTCTTAGTCATAACTGACATTCAGATTTTGCGAGCCAGGTCACTAAAATGGGAGGAATAGTATGGAAAGAATAATGTTTGCATCTAATTCAGCTTCACCTCTCAGGATGTTTTGAGGCTTAGTCCAAGGAACACAGGTAAGATTTGTTTAAGGCACTTAGGAATGTTCTGCTCTAAGACACTGCTGTTGCAGATGCATAAATAATGATTGTGTCATTAATAATACACAGTCTGTAGTGTTGGCAGGATCTGACTAATGAAGGTAACTGTATGCAATGCAGCAGGATCAGTAGTTTACAAATCAACTTAAAACAGAATGACAAGTACTTAGTCCAGGTGCAGGCTACACACAGTGGGGCTCAAGTGTTCAAGAAACCTTCGGGGCTGTGTGGGAGTGACACTTCACTGAATGTAACCAGTTAGTAGTATATTTGATATTCCAAATTACTTAATATCAATGGAAGTTTTGTCTATTGTTTGAGAATATATTTGGAAGTGAGAAACTGTGCCTTTACAAGGCTATAGTAAGATTTATTCAGTTTTCATTCAATCAGAGGACTGGCCAGCCTAAACAGCTGCTCAGAAACCAGAAATACATTCTTGTCATTTCATTCTGTAAAAGATATACAGCCCACCACAGAAAGAGACAGCATGCAGTTACACAGGAGCAAAAATCCTCCAGACAGATGATGAGAGATCTCTGCTCTACTGGATTATGTTGGTTTGTCAGCCAACCTTTCTTCTTCCTGTCTGACTCAAAATGCAGATGGCTATTTGGCAACACAGAGTGCCTCAGCAAGGCAAGACATGAGGTTTACGTGACATGTCCCAACCCTTGCCGTTGTGGTGACGGCTAGAGCTGCTGCTGAGACAAACTTCACACAGGAATTGTCAACAGCCTGCCTGGGACCAGTGAATCACTGGACTCTGCAGACATCACAGAAATTTATCCATCTTTCCCATCCCCATCCAATAGGGAGATATATGGGACCTACTACAAAGGCAGCATTTTACCCAAAAGCTGTTAAGTTAACATAACATAACATAAAGAGTGTTTCTAAATGATAAGCTCATGATGCTCATGCAACAGTCAGGCAGCTCTTAAAGGAAAGTAAGGAACCTCTTCCTCAGGGTTGTGTTTGCCACAGTAAGACAACACATCTGCTGAATGAATATCCTTCTATTCAGCTGTAACATACATTGTGCTTCCACAGACAGTTGTACCCATTGTCCATAAATGACTGCTTGACCAAGGAGCACTAGACTCTGTTTTTCTAAACCAGAGAACCCCAGCAGGCACAATTCTGTTCAGTATTCAGTAATTATATGAAGTTGCAGAACAAATTAGAGAAAGAGAATGAGCTATGTGGACTCAGAAAATAGTGTTGAAATGATGTTAGGACAAAGCAACGATACAATCCAGTCCAGTCATGATGATCTCTGAACTCACAATGCTGTGAGCTTAATTATTATCACTTTGCAGAGGGCACAGCTGCTGAGACCAATACCAACAGCAAAGCTCATGCATCTACCCCTCATTCAGCTTCCAAAGGGAAACAATAGGGGTAGCTTCAGAGCCAAGTAGCTGAACCCTGTCTATGCTCTTGGGAAGCTGAAAATAAGGTAGCAAGAATTTTGATTCACCAAGTCAATTTTTTACTTGAAAATCTTTATATTTTCCTAAGTACTGTTGCTTTTCAGGCATGAGAAAAGAGATTCTTTAGCAGCTGGACATTATAGCACCAACTCTAACAACAAGGAATTATGCAGTTACAGCAGCGAATTCCACTATGTTGTCACTCTTTGAAGAGAAGGAGGCGAAGTTATTCTTGGACCTCATTCACAGACAGTAAGAGGAAGACAGGTTTTTCAGATTCAAAAACACATTCACTACCCATGCTGCCTTTCTAATTGTATGGAAAATGACGTTATGCTGCTGAAGGTATGAACTTACACATCATTTATGGAATATGTACCTCCTATGATGTATTGTTTTCTTCCTCCTTATGATGGAAATGAGCCACAGGAGTTTCTGGCGACTTTTATGGGGGAATGATATAATCTGGTCTGCTAAATCAGCAAACTGGTGAATTGCAGATGCACTGGGAACTAAGGCAATCAACAAGTTCTGTACTGCATGCCAATGCTAGAAGTAGGAAAATTCTGGAGCTTGACCAAGATAGTTCAGTCTCAGGCTTTTCAGTGAAAGAATAAAGACTATTCACAGAAAGAAGTATATTTCATATATAGAAATAATTTGGTTCAAATTCCTAGTGTTTTGTCTGGAAAACAGTGCTAATTAAAAATGTCCTACTTGTCTGATTTTTAATTTTGCCAGTGTCAGTGAATTTGTGATTTTGTCTTCCCAATGATCTGAGAGCCAGTGAAGTAAATCAGGGTATTTTTCAGAGCCTGTATTTCAGCAAAGCTAAATGGGTTTTCATGAGACAAAGAATACTCATTTTCCTTATTCTTACACTGATTATGTAAACCCTGCCAGAAAGAACTGAGGAATCTCAAAAAGGGGTTTCACTAACCCCCTATTACCATAACAAAAATGATCCAATGGTTAACATGCTGGGGCCTCTATTAGACTCTGCACCATAATAACTACTTTCTGTATCTTCTACAGCTCCAGAAAAGAGCAAAACTTAAAAAAGCTCTGCAACTCATTCCACTGCCTACCTCAGATGACCCCCAAAGCAGGAACAACTTGCATGGTAGCAGGATAGGGAAAACTCACAATCATCTGAGAAAGGCTTTCTGATACCCTGAGGGAGGTCAATATCACAGTCATCAGCAGGCAAATCTGCAACAAAAATCATTATAAAAACAACCCTATTATAACAGACAACATGATTTGCACAGGAGCTAATGGAAATCTTAACTTCAAAGGAAGAAAAGAGAAGAAATCCACAACACACTTTATTTCTACATGAAACTGTGCAAATTTTATTTAAAAGAAGCATTTTTCTGCCCTTGTAAATTTGAATGATGTATTTTTAATCTTTTTCACGGCAATTCTGGAGGACCCTTAAGATGCAATAATGTGATTAGAGGCATCACTTGTTTCAGGGAGGCAAACAAGTGTGGTAGTGTTGATGACCCTGGTGCCTACATTTGACTCACAAAGTAATACCTTCAGTGAATAAAGAAAACCATAGAGGGATCGTAACAGATCAGGCTTTGACCAAGTTTCCACCTGTGTAACAGCATGTAGTTTCAAAATAGGCTTTCAAAAATCATTTCATTATACTGGTAAAAGAGGTATTACCATGGTGAATTTTAGCAGGTTTATGTCCTTACAGGTGAAAATACGTGTCTGTTTTTAGGAGAGATGAGATCTTAGCAGGCCCAGAACACAGTGCCTGCTACAACAGGACTTGTAGCTCATACTGTCAGCCATGGAATCATTTAACCAATATTTGTGACTCAAGTTTTCAACATTTTTGTGTTGCACATTCAGACTGCGCTCTACATGGATGAGTATTTCTGACCAGGAATCTAATCCAGCTGCCTGTGCCCTCATGGTACGCTGAGTATATACAGCACTCTTCTGTACGTGGGACTGCTGCCAATACACTGCATGGCTTCAATATTAATTAGTTCCTTCCCTACCAGAGTCACCCAGCCTGTGTTCTGCACCTTTTCCTACATTTGGCAAACCAACACCATTAACATACTGTTAAATGAAAAAAAGAATTTCTGGGGAAATTAAAAGAAAAAAATAGAGTAAAGAGACTAATTTCAGTCATTTATTCTCACTAAAGAGAGAAAGAATGGGTTTAACATTTTTTTAATTATTTAAAATACCAATTTGAATATTTAAATCAGATTGAATATTTCAAGTCAGATTCTAAAAATTTAATAAAATTACTGCAACAAACACACTCGTATTAGAAGACAGGCACAGTGCAAGTTACTTCCCATTCTTAGACATCAGCTTCTTGGTAATCATTTCTCAAATGATATTCAAAGTTCCCATTTTCTAACCTGTTTTGAAGACCACACAGATGACCACAGAAATCAGCAGGTTACTAGTGGATTTAATTACTAGGTAAAAAATGGTCTCAGCCATCCAGACGTGAAGTTAGCAACCATGTGATTTACAAACAGCAGAAGGTTTTAAAAATGATAAGAATTAAAGTCATGATAGTTTCACATTCATTTCCAGAGATACTTGGATCCCTGCTAACATATCCTATCTCTTTTCATGCATTTGATTACAGTGGAATTTTCCATGGGCTGACACTGCTTTACTCCCCTAATCTCCCATTCTTCTCACCTACAGGAAATAGTATAAATTCATTTCCAGGAAAAAAAAAAAAATCAAAACAATAAGAGTTTCTGAGCTCACAGGGCTTCTAATATACAAGTGCAAGAGTGAATCCTTACCACTTGCCTCTCGTCACTCCTAATAATAAAAGCAAAGCTCCAAAGACATCTGTGGATAGAACAAATCTTGAATAACGCTAAGTCGCATCTGAATAGCATATGAAGAACAATCCTGACATCCCTACTTAGCTGTTGACAGTGTAGAAGTCTTATACAGGCAAATGTCTGCCAAAGTCCAAGATGCTTGGTCCTTGTGAGCACTAAATACAACTCATAAGAAAGCAACTGCTACCAGGTTTGCTGTCACAGAATTAAACTGGTACCCTTGAGGAATGAATGAACTAACTTTTGTGTTTAACCAAAGCAGTGTGCTGCTTCACTATGTCCACCTGACTTATTAACCAGTTGATCACATAATTATGCATAATAATAGAATTATGATGCAATTATTTATATTTTCATTGTCAAAAATAGTAAGTGGATTTAAGGAAACAAATCAAAATCCAACAGAGACAGTTTGCTAATTAATCTACTTATCATTTCCACTGTGAAAACAATAAAGAATTTCCAAGAAATCATTTATATCTATTTACAATTACATATTTAACCCAGATCTCTACAAACATCTGAACAGATTCTGTACCATGACCTATGTGATACATAGAACAATACAGACCCCTGAAGTGGTCTCTGGTGATTCTAGCATTTGAATGATTCAAGGCAACTTATACACATTTGCATGTGATTTCCAATGAAGATGCTAAGATGATATAAAATTACTTACAAGCATCATAGCTGAAAGCAGGACCTACAACTTTATGCTGAAAAGTGACACAGGGTAGATTTCATTAAACTTGCTAGTTTAATGAAAATAAATATCCTGCTATTCTTTAGAGTTATTTTTCCTCTAAGGTAAGTAAGACAAGCTACCAATATTTCACATTATGGACTGATGAGTAATGTTGCTTTCTGTTGAAAAAATTGTACTAGCTTTTGCCATGTTTCCATTGGAAGGAACACACATATTTTGAATTACTGAATGGGCTTAACACATTTAAATCATTTGATTTCAAGGAAAAGAAGTCACAAAAATGAGCTCGAATAACCATCAGAAAAAGCCTTGTTGCTGTGCTTGTTCTCCCCAGGCTCATGGCATTTCCACAGACAAGATGTCCCATCAGCCGCAACAGAAAAAAACCTGCTCTGATCTGGGCTCAGAGCTGTGTGGAGGACTCTCCCTTTGTGACCTGTAAAATAAAATATATACAAAAACAAAAAGATACATCACAATTCTGTACTGATTATGTCAGTCATTTTCACCATTCGCAACCACACTATGGCTTGTTCCACTTTAACTGCAGCAGCAAAACACGATGCATAGGATTTGGGAAGCTCTATTATCTAATAATATATAATATTATCTGTAGAATATGTTCCTATTAAGAACAAGCTGAAGGCAATAAGTAAACTGAATAGGAAAAAAGGAATCAATGCTATAAAAAGGTCTTTCCGTTATTCTGCACTGCTCAGTAACAGGCAACCTAAATTACTAAAGTCCCAAGAGTTGCTGATAGTTTTTCATTGTTAGCTGAAATCTTCAACATTTTGCAGCAAGATTTAACAATGGCATTTAGTTACAATTTATCTCTTCATTTCTTTGGGTGTAAAACTCATGTGGTTAAGGGTGTTTGAGGCTGACTTAGAACCATTTCACAATCATCCATCACAGTATTTTTTCTTAATGTATTCTGATACATTCACAATCTCTTCCAACATTCAATTGCTTCCAGAAAGGTATTAAGAGCTTTCATAAGCAGGAACATCTGTGCAACGATTATCTGATTTTTGTTCATGAAAATTAGTTTCTTTTGCAGATGAGTAAACTGAATAGGAAACAGGATGATGTGTAACACGGCAGCTTCATTAAATTACTAATGCACTTGACTTATATGGTAAAGGTTTTACTCCATACGCTATTCTCAAAGGTAAGATTAAATCTAGTTTTCATTTCATGTAATATAATCAAGACTTACAACGATTTGTGAAACCTCAAGCTTCCAGATAATTTCTCATAGCAACACAAGACACTGCCTTAAAAGACGTACATAAATGAGGAGGGATAAGGAAGGAAAAGCAACACAGACAAGCAGCGATAATGTGTAACGAGGTCCACATTTGTCTCCGCTGCCCTCTCTCTTTCATCCGTCTTTGCTTTGACCCTCCTGAGACTTCCTCTTACAGGCTACTACTAAAGACAAGTCCCCGGTTCCACCCAAGTCCCTGGTTCAAATTCCAAGGCTTCTTTGGCTGCATCTTGTCAGTGAGTATGAAAAACCAACCATACATAAGAAAATGCAGCCAGTGCAGAAGTGATTTGGTTTTTTTTCTTTAACTTCAGACACTCCTATTGGATCACTTAACACTGAAACAAGTAAAATTTAATGGATAGGAGTGACAGCAAGCACCAGGAACAAGAAGGCCTAACAACAGGGAACAACTTTTAGGTGCAATGTAGCCTACACAATGATGCAATGAAACTCCACCTTCCTCTGGCCATCAACATGGGACAAGGGAAACACGCTGCACCACTCACAGCCACTCATTCATTAAAACACATGGTGATCTATTTTAAATATCACTTGGAAGCTGGTTCAGTATCCTTGCATGATGAGCTGCAAATTCAAAGAGCCAAATCTAGTTCATATTACCTAGAAGGCAATCAGCCTAGAATATACTGGAAGCAACCTGATATTACCACACTCAATCCAGGCCCAGTAAGCCTTAGAGAGAAGTGAAATCCACATCCTTTACCCGGGATAACCTTGAAATAACATAATACCATAATTGAAACAAAAAAGTTTTACAGAAGCAGCTTAAACTACTACTCCAGTAAGTCAACCTTTACAATCCCATGAATCAGGATTATGCACATGAATGCACTGTGTAGACAGATGAAGGATTTGTAGGTGATTGCTCTTTTAACTCTTTTTTTACATAAATGCATGATGTTTGCACTTGCAAAAACACACTGGTTAGACAGACAGTTAACTGAAGTAATTAAAACTACTAACTGAAATACTTGCCATAGAGTTCTGATGAATTGACAAGTATGGGATACTTCCATATTTTCATCTGATGTCCAGGAAGGCCATGTCCAGTCATCAGTTCACTGGTTTTGGGTAACCAGAGCAAGGAACAAATCTATTGCAATTTAAAATTCTGCTTTAGTTTTCAGAAAGCATCAACATACACTGTTCAGTGGATCTGAAATGTTATCTACAATGTTTAAACAAGCTACTGTAAAATAGTCACAGCAAAATATTTACTGATTTAGAAGGATCATTTATTTAATTCCTTACAACACTTGGAAGTGCAGTTGCCTTATTGTCCTATCTAAATGCCACAATAGTCTATCAATATAATATGAAAGCACTTCCAACACATCTTCAGCTAAGCTGTAATAGCTCCAGGAAAATCAACAGTTATGCTCCTTTACTCCAGATGAAAGTTCCTCTGTCTCCTAATATTCAGACTCCAGAGACAGATGTTTGCTCTCTGACTCTTACACCTCTTCTCACCCCAGCACCCTGGGAACTTTCCTTCTTCCTCAACATTCTCTCCACATCAAGAATTTTGGCCAAAACTATTACTTCCAATAAGAAAAAGATTTTGAGAAGTGTCTGGCTGCAAGACCACCTCCTCTTCAGTCTCTTCTATGTGGAGACAGAAGTGGTGAATAAAAAACAACAAACTGCTTCTGAGTTTAGTCACACACTGCCGAACGTAGCAGAATTGCACATCCAGAAAAAATCCTGCTATTCCTCTGACCACAGAACCACCCTCAAAGGCAGTGGGAGCTTGCCAGAAGAGCACAGCTATACAAGAAGAGCATAGCCTAACTATGCAGACATTCCATCATTTCACCTGAGAATCTGTAGCTGCACTTTGGATTATTTTCTCACAATTAATGTCCCAGACACGCAAAATCCCGTCTTTCATTCCACCTCCCGTAGCAAGGACTTTAGACTGCCAAGGACACCAGTTCATAGCCTAAAAAAAAGACAAGAAAAGATACCAGAACAAACTAGACTAGGAGGTTAGCTGGAAAAACAGTAGTTTCTGCTTAAAAGCCTAGTTGGAAAAATTAACTGCAACAAGCACTCAGAATGTATACACACAGCAATGTAGGATCCCAAAACTCAAAATACTGCTTCCCTTGCCATGTTTCACAGTAGTCTACACTGTCGCATACATGCTCATTAAACTCCATCTTCTCTGCTTAAGTTTACAGGCTACAAACTCACACCTCAAAACTGGAAGAACCCAGCAGGATAGTCTTACTGCCTAAGCCATTGTAGAAGCCTAAACACCACAATTTACAGGGCTTAAAAGAGACCCGATTTCTTCTGAAATATTTTCTGGATACGCCTTAAGGCTCAGATTCAGATGAAGAAAACTAAGAACTCAATTCCACCTGTTTCAATAAACTCCTCTGACTCTTTAACCCCACCATTTCAGGCCAGCGTCAGACTCTTTCAGGAAAATAAACAGCTTATAAATGCTGGACTCCTCTGCCTCTTATTGCTGATACCTGTCCTCTCTCCCACACAGACTTGGACTTCATGAAGATGATGAATCTTTAATTGTCTCATATCCAGTTTACTACTTCAGATTGCTTCCTAGCAACAGTGACATGAAAATATGGGCAGGACACAAAACAAACCTCATATTTAAATTAATTGTGGCAGAGAGAATTTTCCAAAAATCAAAAAATTGGAAGATCTTGTTTCTTAACTTTAAAGTACAGTGTCTCAAAACTTCCTTGTGCAAGGCAGAGAGATAGAGAAGGATGTAAACTTCACTTCTGTTTGGCATTATATTTACAAAGGCCTAGCAATCCAGTAACATTTCCTAATCAAAACCCTAGCAAACTTATTTGTTACTCAGAATGAGGAGAACTGGTCTTAAAATTAACTGCATCACAGACAGGCAGAATAAACTAATAAATATTAGTGAAATAATTTGAAAAATTACCTAACCATCCACATCAACAATGTGGTTTCACAAGAGCAAATATAGAAAAACAGACATTCCTTCTCCATATACCTTAACCGCTGAGGAATGTGGTATGGTTTTCAGTGGCTGTGACTGTAATTTCACACCAGGGTCACTAGGCCAGATATTCAATATACCATCACTAGACCCACTTGCCAGCAGCTGGTTGGTTAGTGACCATTTCAAGCTGCAAATGCTTTGTTTATTTTGGCAAAGGGTTCCAACATGGTGCTGAGCAACCCGAACATCATGGTGATGAATAGATCCCAGTCGTGAACCACTGCAGATGAGAAAAGACAGCATGGGTTTAATGTTAAAGAAGACAAGCTACATCATCACACTGATGTTTCTTCAGCGGTTTCAGAAGCAAACCACATCAGAATGAAACGTGTTTGCAGAACAACAGTAATTCAGTAAAAGGAAACACAAACCAACTATCAAAAGCACACCCTGACTGCAGGGGTGACTGACAACAGAAAAGAGCCAAAAAGCTGCCCAGTTCAAGCCAGGTAGAATACTTGTCTCTTGTGGTTTTCATTTTCCTGATGATATATTGCATTGCATGCCACTAATCTGCACCCTGTTCAACTGTCAAGGCATTTAATATAAACTATTTCCTGTTCTTCATGAAAAATCATTTCACAAGATGATTTTTGCCAAGGCTGGATATGCCTCCAAGCCCAACAGAGGCAGT
This sequence comes from Psilopsiagon aurifrons, assembly GCA_025447955.1. Classification (NCBI taxonomy): domain Eukaryota; kingdom Metazoa; phylum Chordata; class Aves; order Psittaciformes; family Psittacidae; genus Psilopsiagon; species Psilopsiagon aurifrons. The sequence goes on along the minus strand of JAOEHY010003964.1, from coordinate 4,539 downwards.
GTAAAACTGCACTGTCTTGGGAAAGGGCTTACCAGCAACTGTGTGTTCTTTGGTTCTGCCCCTTCCCTTTACTCCTTTCTCCCTCCCACTTTAAGGCTTAAAGAAAATCTGTACAGCCTGACACTGTTGCACTAATTGCCTGTTAGGAAGTGAATGCATGGCTCTACAGCCAGCACCATCAGTTTACCAAATGAAGGAGCAAATATCCTGCCTGGAAGCACAGCTACTGTTACAGTTTAGCTTTCAGATATGGGCATTACATCAACAGCAGACTTGAACTGAAAATACTGAAAAATTTGCAGTATTGCAAAATTGCAATTGCAGTGAATTTTCTTTTCCTGCTTTTTAAAGGATCTTACCTACATTAAACATGACAAAATAGAAGAGATTCCTGCTGGAAATTCGTATTTCCAACTGTCATGACGACACTGAAAACATCAGCAAGTTCAATACTATCTTTCTGGGTATTTAAGAAACAGATACCTGACTATTACGGTAAACTAATTTAAGGCAATAATGACAGATGACTATCCTGTACAGGGTCTTAAAGATTTTTCAGATACAGTTGGGTGCACACACAAAACCAACTGACTGCAAAAAATACCACTCTGTTGTGCTTGTGTTATGGACTTGCCACTTCTCTTGAAGCTCAATAAACCATGAAAGATTGCAACCAAGCAGTGCTCAAGTGAGTATTAGACAGATCTTCACAGAAAATACCTGTGAAAATACACGTGAATACATGCATGATATGCAAAGGCATCACCATTTGCCTCCCAAAGAGTTATATAGATTTTTCCTACTAAATAACAAGGAGAAAATCTAACCCAGTGCCTTGTGCCTGGCTGAAATAGAGCTAACTTTGCCATAGCAGCCCCCAAAAGTGCTGTGCTCTGTACTGGTAGCTAGAAAGTTGATAATGCACAGTGTTTGGGTTTCTGCTGAGCAGTGCTAACTCAGCGTCAAGGCTGTTTCTCTTATATTTCCACCGGCACCAAGACTGGGGCTAGACAAGACCTTGGTTGGAGACACAGCCAGAACAGCTGACCCAAACTGACCAAAGGGATGTTCCAGACCACATGAAATCTGCTCAGCAATAAAACATAAGAGTAAGGAGGAGGATTTGGGAGCATTTGTTATTATGATATTTATCTTCTGGAACATTCTTTATGGTACTGAAGCCCTACTTCCCAAGAAGTGGTTGGACGTTGCCTCATGATGGGAAGCAGAGAATAAATATTCTATTTTCCTTTGTTTCTATGCACAGCCTTTGCTATTTGTTAAACTGCTTTTATCTTGATACACAAGTTTCTTTTCTCCGCTCCTCCATCCGGCTGAGGAGGGGATTGATAGAGCATCTTGGTGGGCATTTGGTACTCAGCTGAGCTCAACCCACCACACCAAAAGGAAGAAAACTGAATTGCCTGTGTTGTCCATATGAAGGTTTTCAGTAATTCTAGTAGTATAAGTGGAAAGGACCAGAAGTCCTGAGAATCCTGTCTGGAAGAACATTTTTCCACTTAGCATAAAAAGAAATTGGAATTACTTGCTTTTAACAAAGAAGATGGCATCTTTTTTTGCTAAAGGCAAAGAGAAGTCAACAAAATAGTGCAGTGAGTTCATTTACGGTACTGAAATTTATTCACAGTTCATGATGATGTGTTGTTGGACTATTTTAACCACAGGAATTAGTACATAATCCCAAATTATCAATTGTCCACAGTGACATTTACTGTAACGATGCTGCTCTTATTTTATTAACAATGAATATTAACCATCTTTTTTTCTCCTTAAATAGATATTTCAACTCTGCTCTGTTAGAATGGCTAGTTTCAAACCTAGCAAAAGAAATAAATATTATCTCAACCTAATCTGTCAAGTTCACAGGTTCATGCTGAATTTTATTACCAGTTCCTATTCAGAGGGATCTGTAATTTAAGTTTGTGTTGTTTTCACTTCTCTGGCCAGGCTGAAATGCAAACTGAAACAAATGTTTTTTGTAACAAGGTTACATCAGTTGGCACTGTCAGGATGTTATAGCTGCATCCTCTTAACTTCACCCACCCAGCATACCTGCTCCAGCAACAGCATTTTATTAACTGGTGTTCAGCAGGTAACCTTGTACCTCACTCCACCTAGCAGACCTAATACAATCAAATCCAGAACATACTGTAAAATAAAACAAAACTACCACTAGTGTTCCCACCCAGAGATACTAGCTGCATTCTGAATTTAATCAAGTCAGTCCACCCTTGCTGTTATTTCTTCATCTAAGTAAAACAGAAGACTATCCTATGATTTTAAAATCACAGATGCATCCAACATAGGCAAGTCTCACCTCAGCTCCTTCAAGTCAAAGATCAGAAAGTAGAAGCAAAAAACCACAAAAGAGCACACTTGATTTTTCTCATCAGAGTCCCTTTATTGAAATGATCCCTAAATATATACCAGCTAGTATAAAATTCACTGTTGGCAAAGCAAAGGTCAAACAGTTCAAACCTCCCGGATAGCAGTGAGATGTCCTTCCCTTGTAGACTCACAGCTAAAGAGGTGTGCAACTCTTAGCAGCTGTGTTTCAGTGGGCATCTCAAAAGACAGATGCCGTATTGGTATCAGTGGAAGGGCAGTCTAAACTATATGCCCCTTGCCCAGCACTGGGCAGGCTATAATTCTGGGAGTCCAGACCAAATGGAGACACCATCTCAATCTGAGGCTTTGCACAAATGCAAAGCCTAGCAATATTCTGCAAGTGGTGACAGTTTTCTGGAAAGAAAGTAAGAAACAGAGACTAAAGAGGCAGGCTAAATCCCCTTTGGCTGCTTTCCTACATACAATAAATCTACATATGATTTCAGACATAGCTGATAAGTAGAGAGACAGAATAAAACACTTTTGAGCAAAGCCAAGCAAAACAGACAAGATGAATAGGACATTTGTGTAAGTAAAAGCAGCAGTGATGTTTCTGTGGATATACTATACCACTCACCTGCTCAGAATATAATGATTCCAGCTCAGAGCTCCAACCACGGACAAGTGACCAAACATATTTCTCAACCTCTTTTTGGTTTCAATGTCCCACAGCTGCCAATCCAAAACAAGAAATTCAAATTTAACAACAAAAAGCAAAAATATTTTTGTTCTGTTAATTTTATTGCAAGTAAGCCACTGCCCAGTTCTGATTCAGAACATGGACAATCTCAAGCTCATTTACTTCACAAGTAAGGAGTATTTTCAAATTTTGGCACCTATATCAGTGATGCTGAAGTCAGACAGGATTGAAGGGAACACATGTCTCTGAGTTCAAAGCTTTTTAATAACATGTCGCTATTTGGAAGTCCATACTTCAAAGCACCGGTCTTCGGGAGTTTCAGATTGCCGAATCAGGACTGCAGCAGGTAGGTCCTCTTATCATCTAGCATCTCAGCTAAAGTGCCCCAAAAATCTTTTAACAATAGGACTGTCCTGTAACAGCAGGCTGCGACACATGTGTATAATCAGATTAAAGGCAAATTCTCATATGTGAATCTGTAAGGAAACTTTTGGACTGAGATCTCAAGGTATTGATCACTACAGTGAACTTATCAAGAGAGACCCAAGAAAAAATAGGCTGTGCTGAGTAAAAAAATTTTGTAAGAGATCCTCCTATTGGTGTCAGAAAAAAAAATCTGACTGTCTCTGGGCAACTGGATCATTAATTTGGTCATCAGCAATGCTGGAAGACATGCTAAGGCACATGAATAACAACAAGGTGGCTGGTGACAGCCAGCATGGCTTCACTAAGGGGAAATCCTGCCTGACCAATCTGGTGGCCTTCTATGAAGGGGCTACAGAACTGGTGGACAGGGGTAGAGCAGTTGATGTCATCTATCTGGACTTGTGCAAAGCATTTAACACAGTCCCACATGACAGCCTTGTCTCTAAGTTGGAGAGACATCAATTTGATAGGTGGATAAAGAACTGGCTGGATGGCCGCACGCAGAGTTGTGCTCAATGGCTCAATGTCCAGCTGGAGACCAGTAACGAGTGGTGTCCCTCAGGCATCATCGTTGGGACTGGTCTTGTTCAACATCTTTGTTGGTGACATGGACAGTGGGACTGAGTGCACCCTCAGCAAGTTTGCCGATGATACCAAGATGGGTGGTTTGGTTGACATGCTGGAGGGAAGGAATGCCATCCAGAGGGACCCTGACACGCTTGTGAGGTGGGCGGATGCCAACCTGATGAAGTTTAACCATGCCAAGTGCAAGGTCCTACACTTGGGTGGGAGAAATCCCAGGCACAGCTACAGGTTGGGCGGAGAAGAGATTCAGAGCAGCTCTGAGAAGAAGGGGTTATTGGTCAATGAGAAACAGAACATGAGCCGGCTGCAGTGTGCACGTGCAGCCTCAGAAGCCAACCCTATCCTGGGCTGCATCAAAAAGAGTGTGACCAGCAGGTTGAGGGACGTGATCCTGCCCCTCTACTCTGCTCTCCTGAGACCTCACATGGAGTATTGTGTGCAGTTCTGGTGTCCTCAACATAAAAAGGACATGGAACTGT
>JAOEHY010003962.1:0-14499 GCA_025447955.1 Psilopsiagon aurifrons | reverse complement strand
GGGAAGAGCTTCTGCCCAAGAGCTCATCTCAGTCTCCCCTCTGGCAGTTAAAGCCATTCCCCTGTCCTGTCCCTGCAATAAACATACGTTCTTCACGGTCAGATCTGGGGGGTGGTCCTCTCCTGAGGGGTGGATCTCTGTCATCAGTACGTCGATCTCTCATGTCACGACCACCTCTGTCCCAGTCTTCACGGCGACTTGAATCTCTCCAGCTAGAAGTTTCCTCAGCTGGTCCTCTTCTCCAGCCAGCTTCATCCCTATTGCCATTCAAAACATGAAATAAGACTAAATGTTAAGATTTTACCTTTGCTATGGAAAGCAGCACTGCTAAATCACAACACAACTGTTCTCAGGCCCAGCAGGCCTCTATTTAATGTACTGACATACTTCCAATACATTTTCCGTTTTTCTGAGGCCTAACATGAAATTCTCTTGATAACAGGTTAAAAATAAATTAAAAGCAGTAAAGCATTGTGGGATCTCTTCTGTAAACGGCTAAAATTGTCTTAAAGGTAACAAAAAAGGCCCCAAAATCATAGAATCATACTATCGCAGACTGGTTTGGTTTGGAAGGGACCTTAAAGCTCATCCAGTTCCAACCCACGGGCAGGGACACCTTCCACTAGAGCAGGTTGCTCCAAGCCCCATTCAACCTGGCCTCTATCCAGTTACTGCCTTCAAGTGCTTAATTTCATACAACCCAACACTGTTCCTTTCACTCAGTCAGGTCACATTATCAACCGGGCACTGCTGTTTAAACAGAAACAATGTGGGAGCATTAAGCAGGGACTCCAACCTGGGACGCCTGAAACGATCCTCTCGATCGAAATCCCTCTCTCTGTCAAACTCCCGCTCCTTCTCGTTTTCATCACGATCTTTGTCTCGATCCCATTCCCGGTCTCCCGGAGGTCTGGAGTCTCGGGGAGGCCCCCAGCTGTCCTCACGAGCCTTTTCCCGTTCTCTCCATCCCCCTGTAAATAAGAAACAGTGAAAGGAATCTGTGCCTGACCTCTGATCTCCCTGGAGACAAAGAATCCTTTACTTCCTCCACTAAAACTGGTTCTTCAGGTTTTCCTCTCTGAGGATCCAACTGAAGATGCCGGTACAAAGTGTGCACATTGAGTGGGAGCCACACACAAAACACTGTAGAGTAATACAAGGACACTGATATGTACCTTATCCATCAGTTCTGCCTGAAACACTGCAGCAGAGCTGGTTACACCCTGCAGCTTGCAGGCAGAAAGCAGAAACTTCTCAAGGGTCTTGAGCAAAACAAGTGCAGGAAGGGTTTTACTTCAGTATGAGAAGGAGTCAAGGGACTGGCTTAGAAAACTTAAGAGCTTACTGCTTTTTAAAGCACTGCTTTAAAATGAGACTCATTTACCATCTGCTTACACAGTGCATCCTGCAGTATCATGCAGTTATTTATGACTGGGAGTTCTTTATTGTGCTTTTTCTTTGAAGAGGAGAAAGGAGAAAGCTACTAGCGTTGAGTTTTGAGATATATGGTAACTTTCCTATAGGTCTGGATTACAGAATTAGTGCCTATGAAGTTGATGTGGTGCCTGTGAATACATAAATCTGAATAAAAAGAACCAGGACATTAAAATGTTTACTATTTTAACATTAACAGCTCTAAAAAGGATCAGAGACAGTTGTTCTACTCACTGTCAACATGATTCAAGATTAGAAATAAACTAGACAAGAACAGGATATTTCAGATTGGAGTGGATGACTTCCTGACACATCCCTTACCAGCTCCTGCTCAAAGCAGGATCTTCAACAAAGGTAGGCACCACAGCAAAAAAGAACCATGGTAACACCAGTAATATCTTTGTACACATAAAAAAGGCCTCTCAAAACCAGACCCCCTTCAGTGATGTATCAAAATCCTCTTTGGGAGAAGGTGGATTTCAGATTTATAGAGGAGAAAGGGTAAGTGCTAAAAGAGTATGTTTCTCTCCCATCACAGCATTCAACTTGGGTACTTTATTTTTGCACACAGCATTACTCTGTGACCTTTAGGTATCCAAGCAAGCAATGGACATTGCATTTCTTTTATCTTTAATTCAACCAAACTAAAAAAGTTGAATTATACTAAGAGAGCATCCACATTAGCCAAATGAATCCAGATGTTTTCAGAGCTGATTCTCCCACCTCTGGCACGAAGTACGTTACATCCACTACCTAATGGGTAAGACACTCTTTGGAGGGAAGATTATCGTATCACTGTATTTTACCTGGTTTACCAAATGGTCTCCAAGGACCTGGCCTTGAATCATCACCACCACGCCACGGGCCCCTGTCATCATCTCGTCTGGAGAGCCTGTCGTCATCTGTGCTTCGCCAAGGACCCCTGTCATCATCACGCCTTGACATCCTGTCGTCATCCATCCCACGCCTGGGGCCTCTGTCATCATCCATCCCACGTCTGGGACCTCTGTCATCATCCATCCCGCGCCTGGGACCCCTGTCATCATCTGCAGCACGCCAGCTGCCCCGGTCATCATCTAGCCCTCTTCTGGGTGGCCTGTCATCATCCAAAGCACGTCTGGGCGGCCTGTCATCATCTAAAGCACGTCTGGGTGGCCTGTCGTCATCCATTCCACGCCTAGGTCCTCTGTCGTCATCTGCTGCACGCCAACTGCCTCTGTCATCGTCCAAGCCGCGCCTGGGTGGCCGGTCATCATCCAAAGCACGTCTGGGCGGCCTGTCATCATCCAAAGCACGTCTAGGTGGCCTGTCGTCATCCATTCCACGCCTGGGACCTCTGTCATCATCTGCAGCCCTCCAACTGCCTCTATCATCATCCAAACCTCGCCTCGGTGGCCTGTCCTCATCCAATCCACGTCTGGGTGGCCTGTCCTCCTCCCCTTCACGTCTGGGGGGCCTGTCCTCCTCCCCTTCACGTCTAGGTGGCCTGTCCTCTGCTGAATCCACGGAAGGACGTTCCTTTTCTTCTACAGCACCACGTCGGGGTAGATCGTCACCACGGCGAGGTAGATCATCACCACGTCGAAAAGATCTTTCATCATCTCTCGCTTCCCCTCGACGCCAATCTCTACAAAACCATAGGGAATGAGCATAGAAGCTGACATCCAGGAAAGCTTTACACATTAGACAGTACCAAAACCCTCAAGGCCATTTCTGAAAGTACCCACTTAGCGTGTGGTTGCAAACACATACGCAGAGCCTGCAGTGTTCAAATGCACTTTCTAACTGCCTTCATTGCTACAGGAAAGTAGGCTGCCATCCCTACAGCCTCAGTAAAGACTGAGTAGTTTACTACTCTCTTCAAAACTACAGTTTGAAGGGGGTAACTACAGTCCCTGTTGGTTATCTGCTGCAACACAACAGAGAAGAAGTTTGGCTTCTATACTAAGCCTAATTTGACAAAGTCCAGCTAAGTCGAACCAGTATTAAGAGCCCCACATCAAGTAAGTATCCCCCTTCTTCATTCACATGCCAACCCTTTAGTCCAGTCCCTGTTTTCATATGTTTTGCCACAGTCCCAGCCCAACAGATTGGCAATACTTTCACTGAGCAGCATCCACAACTAGATAGAGCTGCACAATGTAGTAAACTCCTGACTCAACCTACTGCTTTTCCTGACAGTGAGCGGGGTGCCCCAGGCCCCGGCAGTGCTTGCACAGACTCTCCTTACCAGGGATGTACGTGGGATGTGAAGAACTGGTGAGTGTTCCCGGGCTACTGAGTCATCAGTTCATCTTGGAAATACGTTTAGATGTGTAACACTGGGAAGATCTGACACTGCTGAACAACAACTAGAGCCTTCCACTCTTGTCTCTTCGCTGGACGCACCATTTACTTCAATGTCCACAGGACTTTACCCTCAGATTTAGACCATAAGCCTTGGCTTCGTCACCAGATTAATTTCTTCATTTCAGTAAATTACCCTTTCTAAGCTAGTTCCTGAGCAATGAACAAGGACCAGTACATCACAGAGATGTATTGGTACTTGCTCCCTGGCAAGAGAAGCTCCTATGGGGTTGAATCTCACGGCTTCAAAAAGTAAAATCAAAACCAAAACAACCAACCCCCACTCACTCCCTGGTTAAGACATCCACTACACTACTAAAATACAAACAAAACCACAGCAAGGACTTGCTACAAAACAACAGATGTAGGACTGCAAGAGGTGAGAACAAAGCGGCAACAGTTTGTGACAACTCTGCAGCTCAAGAGAATCAAGGAATTGGGAGCAGTGTTATTTCCTAGCTTTTGAAGAATGCAATTACCATTGAGCTGTGAGATAAAAACAAGACATGGAGATTGTTAGCTTCAATTTAGACTCAAATTGGATCATCTTCTCCTTTCAAAAACCTGAGTATTTTGACATAAAAAACATGTAGAGAAATGGTTATAAAGTTCATAAATTGAGCAAGCATTTCATTCATTCATACTCTGGTATTGTTGCAGGGGTTGGGGATTTTTAAACCTATTTTTGAGCTTTCAAGTGAAATTATAGCGCTGTTGCTTTTATGTATTTTCTCATTTGACAACTTTAGTGTTCAGATTGCAGCTTTTGTCCTTCTTTCCTCTTAGAAATCCCAACTCCCACTTTAAAACTTTCCTGAAATTAAGTCAAACAGCATCTGACAGATGAGTAAGAACAGAGGATGCACGAACAGTAACATCATTGAATGGCAGTCACTGCAAGCAATGCAGTCCAGTTCCTGTCTCCATTTTGCAATAACCTCTCAAAACTCTACACACAGACCTACAAGAGCGGAAAGCCTGCAGGTGGCTGTACCAAATAAAGCACAAACTTGGTGACAAAATCCATACCACCGTGACAGGTTTGTAAGTGTTCTGCTTCTCTTGACCCAGGCACAAACAGCACAGTCATAAAATAGGGGTCAACTCCCCTTTTCTATACGTCCTGGCTTTCAGTATTTTTTGACCCTAACCACAAAAGCATTTGTTGATCCTCTGGGATAACAACCCGTGGCAGTAACAACTCTACTGGGCTGTGCTAAGTAGGAAAGCCTGGAGCACTGCCCTGCCTCTTCCACTGAACACCAGGTCTGTATTAGTTGCCATTTCATGGTCTCACTGAGCAAACATCCAGTTCCTGGCAGCATTTTATGGATTTTCTGTGATCTAAAGAACAAGAGGTACCACCATAAAATTACTTTTTCTATTACATAAACTGGCTTTTAATTAAACTCCTCTACAGCACTTCTATGTTAACCTGTTTCTCCAGCTACAACAGTTGTAATATTTTTCTGTATCAGAATTGACTTCCTTCTCTTCCTTGTATTTTATTACGTCTTTAGTTTTGTTTTGCTCTTGTTTCTTATGGGAACTTTAACCTTTCCTGCACAGTGAAGGAACAAAGCAAATACAGGTTAGTTATAACTCACTGTAAAACTGTCCAAAAGGCAGACAGCTCTTGCTGGACTCTTCTGCCTTTCTGTAATCCTTTTTCTCATAACTGGAACCATGGTATGGAACAGACTAACACTGGAACATGCCAGTCCCCTGGAGTCCAGCATTCTGGGGACTGCTGCTTAGTACATTTGGTTGCTCCTTGACTGTATCTACCTCTGTACCAATACAGCATGTATACCAGGTCTGTGCCATTTCCACTGTCTGTGAGACAGATTTTATAGCTTCTCTCCTTGACTAGCATCCATAAAGACTTTTTAATGTATATATCCAGTAAGTGTACTTACATGCTGCAAATTAAATCTGATGCTGTTACTGCATTATCAGTCAATTCAGAAACACACTTTGGAATTACTTTAGAGTTAGGTTTGCACTGCTGTCTTTGTATTCAACATACTTCTCTTTAGGTTTAAAATACAACTGAAGGCAGAATGGGGCTACTAAAGAATTCAGAATTAAACCTTTCACTGCAATTATGTCTGGGCCTCATCACTTTGTTATTTCCCAAGTTCAGCAAAAAGAAAATAGTTAAGGTACACTGCTTTACTTGAAACTCCAGTATTAATTTTGACTGCTACCGGTACTTCCTTCTAGTATTCCTCAGTATACTCCTTTTAAGGCAGAAGGAAAGTTTTACTGAACATGCTACATAACAACGCAAAACATGCCTAATTTTAACCCTTTGGCAGTCACCCAGCTTGATTTCTACAAAAGCTGGATGAGAAAATCCCAGACTGGTTTGGGTTGGAAGTGACCTTAAAGCTCCTCCAGTTCCAGCCCCTGCCATGGGCAGGGACACCTTCCACTGGAGCAGTTGCTCCAAGCCCCTGCGTCCAACCTGGCCTTGAACACTGCCAGGGATGGGGCAGCCACAGCTTCTCTGGGCACCCTGTGCCAGCGCCTCAGCACCCTCACAGGGAAGAGCTTCTTCTTATCTCCAACCTGAACTTCCCTTGCTGCAGTTTGAGCCCATCACCCCGTGTCCTATCAGTGCAGCCCCTGATGAAGAGCCCCTCTCCAGCATCTGTGATGCAGATAAGAGATTCCTGCGTACACTACCAGAAAACCAAAATGTTTTGTTTCTCTTCCCCTGCAAGAGGTCAGATGCAGCAGAAGACCAGGTGTAAAAGGAACACACAGGAAGAGAAAAGCTGTATTACCTGTTAAAGTTATTAGAAGCATTTAAATTACCTTAATGGCTTAAGATGCACATTGCAATCCAGTCAGCATATCAGCATTGCTGATATTGTATTTCCATGTCCACTGTGAATGAAATATAATAATGACAAATTTGGTTTTCTCATCAAACTAATAATGTTATATTTGCACAATAAAGCACATGGTAAACACAACTTCTGACTTTATCTGTTTATTTCCCTTTAAGATAGTAGTTACTGGAATAAGCTGGTTATTTTGTTTGGTTTTTAGTCAACCAAATAATCAGTTTATTCCAGTGAAAAATGTCCTCTTTCATTAAATGAATGAAAAGTATCTTCCCTCCCTTGGATGGATGCCTTGTTAAACCTCTGGCCCTGGAGTGGTGAAGAGCTTCTCATCACATCTGCCCTGAGTGCCAAATTAATGACCAAAGAAATGAAGCAACAGGGTAATCTTCAGCTGTGAGTCAAGGAAATGACTTGTGCAGACAATAAAGTGCAATAGAAAGAATCCTACATGGGAAGTGTTAATAAAAATGGGTTGGTTTTTAATGTGTGTTTGTTCGCAGAGCTGATAAACAAGATGCCAGGTTTCTGGAACTAAGCATGGATTGGGGTGAGTGAATGTATCACCTGTCATCTCTATGATGATTCTGTATGATGCCATCTATATGATGATCGCATATATTCTATAGTGAATATATCACTATACTGTCTCTATCACCCGTCTCTTCAGTCCTTGGGTTTTGCTTTCAGAGGAGAGTGGCATTGCATAAAACAGTGCAAGAAGCAGCTTAAAAAAGAACACCAGCACAGGAGGGAAATTTTCCAGAACTGTTTCCATCTAAATCTGCAGCCTCCTTCTTGCGTCTTCCATCACTTCCAGCAGACGGGCCTTCTGTAATTGCCTATCTTCTGCTGCCCTTTAGTCTTCTTAAACCACACGAACTGGAGGGCAACACATAGCCAGAATAAATCCTCATTTCTCCTTCAGCAACTTATTAGCATAGCAAATCAGTGACTGTGCACAGCGACAGTACCAGGAGGAATAATAGTTCCACCTACGAGAAAATATTCTCAGAACTGATGTCAACTGCTTTATATATGTACCCATATCATTCGTAAGCAAACACATTTCAAGACATAGGTTTGTCAAAGAGAGGGAGGATCTGAAGTTTCCAGTACATAGCTGAGAAGTCAGAGGGAATGAGATAACAGCAGAAGACCAGCTTCCACATGGGAAGGGGAGCCACAGTGTGTAAATACTTAGGGACTCTTGTCCAGTCCCGACACTGTGTTAATGGCGAAGTCCCTGAGGCAGAGGAGAGCATTGAACAGAAGCATCCTTGCTCTCCACCAGTGGCAGCTTCCCCTGCGTTGTGCAAGGAGACAAATCCTGCTGGAACACTCTGAAAATCCCTTCTGGGACACAGAGGCACACTTAGTTCCTGGATCCTGGCTGTCCAAGCTCCACTGTAAATACAGCACCAAACTGTCCAGACCTAAAGGCTATGTTGTCTGTACCTACACAGAAGCACAACTGCAGGTACTTGAAATATATCAACACAAATCACCTACAGCGTTTATAGCCTTCAGAGATCAGCCAAGGTGAAAAGGGGGAGTTTTGAGAGTCACTGTTCCTGACTTTGGTCCAGAAATCATGCCCAAGTTCCATTTGGTCCCATGCATACCTTATTACATCTAGCCCCTTAGCACTCAGACATCTCTTTGGTGAAGCAGAAGAAACCCTCAATCACCTCTCTATGTTTTGTGTGGTTGTACTACAAGCTGACACAAAGTTTGCACAACAGCAAAGAAAAAAACTTGGCTGCAATAAACAAGATGTTGTCTCTTAAACAGCCAGAATCCCTATAGAGAGCTATAAAAACACTCGGTCTCTGTAATCCTGTGTACCATCAGATCCTCTTCTAGATGGATTCTACTAAGTGTGACCATGTAAAAATCAAATATTGCTTACACTATTTGTTATCTAAAAAATAGATGCCCAAGGACAAAATATTTTAGTATAATAATGTAAATGGGAGATACTCATTTTCTTCACACTTCAGCAGGCTGAAAGAACACTGGGTCTGCCATCCCTTCAGTAACTAATGAAAGGCACATCTATTTGCGGAGCCTGGGGAGGTTGGAAATAGATTTGGGGTTTTTTTTGCAGAAGGAAAGGGCAATTTCTGTTTTGCTGGTTGTTTAATTTTAGTTTCTGCAGTTTTTGGCAAGAGCACCTTGAGGAGTGGACAACAGACTCTGCTTTGTCTAAATAAACATGTGCTCTGTGCCCCTTCTTCTTCCACCAGAGCTGCATTTCAGGGCCCTTCATCTGAGCAACTGCTGAAGTTCCTAACAGAGAAGAAAGAAGAGTGACAGGATGAGTAAAAATACCTCTTTTTTCCTGCAGACACCTCTTTTGGAGTGAATGAACTGCATTTTTCTAGTCTCAGAAGACCCAGGTTCTAGTTCTTTCAATAACAGAAGCCAACAGAGGCAAAACTTGCTGCCTGCAGAGCTCAGTTTCCTCAGAAATACATATAACCAAGCCCCAAACCTGCCTTCAACGTGAGAAAAAGAACGTTAAAGGCTTCGTAGAAACAAAGAGCTGGTGACATGCCGCAGGACATCAGTCTGACATCAAATAGCCCTTCCCATACCAGGAAGCAGCTCTAGCTGGTCACATTTCCCTCCTGCAGCAGATGGAAGCACACAAAGAAGGAACCACCATGTTAGATGTGGCTAAAAGATGTTTGGCCAAGAAAAGGTGCACCAAAGCACTGTCCCAGGGGGAGATCCCTGACCTCCAGAGAGATCTAAGTGTGATCAGAGACCCTTCATGGAAGGTCTTGCCCACTGTCCTCAGTTTTTAGTGAGAACATCAGTGCAACAAATGACCCTATGAAGGAAGGGGGTTGTACAATATGTCAGAGCGCGGGTTGGGAACAGTGAGCAAGTGCTTGTAGGTAAGACACCCTGTCCTCTGTCTAGCCAGTGTTCCCTCGTGCCCTAAACCCCCTCAATTGCTGCCTGATGCTCTTGTGTTCTCTTCTTCAAATCAGGTAGCTGAGCACGAGTCCCTAGTGCACGAACCACATGCACATGCCTCCACTCAGAACTCAGTTTATCAAAAAACACCCATTATTGTCCTTACCCAGCATCAGTATCGGAGGAGGCAATGTCGCATCAAAGCCAGGTTGGACGGGGCTTGGAGCAACCTGCTCAAGTGGAAGTTGTCCCTGCCCGTGGCAGGGGGTTGGAACTGGATGAGGTCCCTTCCGACCCAAACCAGTCCTGGATTTTGTAATTCTATGATTCCAAAAGAACACTGTGTGTCAAACTGCAATTGCAGTTTTGAAAGAGAAGACCTGTTTATGCAGCTCATAATTTAGCACCAATACCAATCTCACTGTTTTCCTCTGGAGAGGCACTGCAGTGATTGCATGGGATGCAGATAACATCTCGACTGACATAAGGCACCTCTGACACTCTGGGGAGTACCCATCAGCCTTGTAAACAGAGAAAAACCTTTGTAATTGTTCCTTCTGCTCTGTTAATGTGACCCAGTTATCACCCTCTTCATAGACAAAGGTTCAAAATTTGCATATACACCGGACCAAACCACCACCTTTTGGTGATTTTGCATTTGATTATGCTTGAGTTTCTCTCATTTTTTTAGGTCTTGAGATGGCTGCTACAGGCCAGGGATGATAATCAGCCTGACTTGCACTGGGAGCAAGAAAACCTTCCCACCATTTCCTACCGCCCTGGCACAGCTCTTCATGGGCTGTGTTCAGCAGCTACTGAAACACTTTGGGATTACATGTGATGTTTATCATCCCGAATAAAGACAAAGCTGCACTGAGAACAGCTGAAAATGGCATTTCCAGTTCCTCTGCATCCATTAATTAAAATTCCAGCATTCCAGCATTCTGGAAGGACACTACATATGGACTGGGATGGTCTCAGGACACAGACAGAACAGGGCCCATGGGCAGACCAACCAGTAGAGCTGGAAAACTTGGCAAAGCCTTTCAGGTTTGCTTTGGTTAGTTGGGTTTTTTTTAAACTCTTGCTACTTCTACAGACAATGCTTGTTGTTAAAGGGTTTGTGCCCCCAAAAGCTTCCCTCACTGTCCTGGTTACTCCCATTAGAAGACATTACTTCTACTGGTAAAGCTTGCTGAAGCTGGTGCCAGAAAAAGATGATGTTTCTGTGTTATTTGCTGCCTGTGCCCTTATCCTGGAGAGAAAGAACGAACTAGCATGTTAGAATCATAGAATCACCCAGGCTGGAAAAGACCTTTAAGATCATCAAGTCCAACTGTTCCCCAGAACTGCCAAGGCCAGCACTAACCCATGGCAAATATTTGTTCACTAAACCATGATCAGCCTAAGTGAAAAGACATCAACCACCTTCACATCTGTGTAAGGTCAGCAGGAGACAACAGGAGCCATTTGTTCTCCGTGCCTGCAGTGAACAAGACAAGGGCTTAAAGTGCAACAAGAATGATCCTGATTGGAAATTAGGACTAATTTCTAATTGCAAGGATGGTTAAGCATTGCCACAGACTGTGTGTAGAGATGACACAGCCATCCATGGAGACCTGGAAGAGCAGCAAGCATTTGTCAGAATTAAGAGGGATACAGTTGGGTCTGATCTGGGGCACTGGGGTGACAGCTTGTAGAGTTGATGTAAACCAAGTATGTCCTTTTGCTCATGCATCAAGAGGCCACAGAAACAGCCTGCAGCAGACCCCTGGGATATCTGTATGGAAAAGGACATTGCTCACCTTCACCATCACAAAGCTATCACTAAAGCAGTGATAATTCTTTCACAAGCCAGCAAAAGTGCATCTACCTAAAGTAAAACTGTCATGAATTTGATAAGTTGATTTAATATTCTGTGTTTTAAAGAGTGCAGGTTTAGTCGTAGCCATTTTTATGAACGGGAAAAGCTTTGGTTCACTCAATTTGTTTCTGTCAAATACACTGTAACTTGAGCAGTGATGGAGTAAATGATATTTAGTGAAACTGCTAAAATAGTCCCATGTGTTGCATTAACCCCTCACAGTGCTAAAAGAACATGTCAGATGCTTTTCCAGCAGAGCACGTCTCCTGTGCAGCAAGAAAACATTATTGATGGTTTTACTGTTTGCCTACATGAAAATCCAACGCACTGTGTGAGAGTGCTGCCCTGATCAGAGATTGTGTCAACTGAACAGCAGCACTGATGAAGGGGAAACGGCACAGGAACTGCTGCTGGACATCACAGCACCAAAACACTTCCTGCCTTCCCTGAATCCTTGGGTTTCAGCTTATGGTACTGAACCCACTGGAATCAACCGGGGCTCCCACTGTGCTCAGTAAAGACCTGACACCTTTAGGGGCTGCTTTACATGGAGCTGATGATCTCCATCAAGTCCTACCAAGTGCTCAGGTCCACGAGGTTTTGAGAACCCTCCGCTCCCACTGAAACAAGTTACAGGGACTGAAGCTGACACACTTTGCAGAAGGGAGTCTCATAGCAGGAGAGTCGGAAATGCCCCTGCCTGGAAATTGCTCCAAGTGAAACCAGCACAAAGAGCAAAGAGGAAGCCTCCAGCCTCCATTGCTGCTGCATTTTGTGTGAGCACACATTAAAAACAACCTTCCTACCTCCAGCAGAATCTCCCAATGCTGATGCACTACCCCAAAAGGGCATCGTTATCATGAACCACAGCAAAGCTCCAAAGCCTTTTTTCATGACATTCCTAAACTGTTTGCTCCACCCTGATTCATTTTAGGAAACCGATAAGACAGCTGTGAAAATACAGCACTCTCGCATTACAAACCAGCTGGCAGCCTTTGCGCTTCTTTTTTAATCCCAAGGGAATAAAGCTTGTTGTTTATTCCACTTTTCCAAAGGCACATGAACCAAGCTGTAATCTCCCCTTCATTAACACCACCCGCAATGTTAAAGTAGGTGTGCACTGATACAACATTCTGGCTTGCAATGATCCGCAAAGCAGGTGCCTCCAAAGCACCGGTGGGCTCTGCTCAAAGGGCTGTCTTATTACAAAGGGGCTTTGGGGCCTCCCTTTCACGAAGTGCTCCTCATTGTCACTGTTCCTCTTCAGTGTCTCCTGTAACCATCGCTGTGTTTCTCATCTGACAGCTTCCTGTCATCAGGCGGTGGCTGTAAAGATCTGCAAAGCCACTGTGCTCGCCCCAGCACATCCTGATAGCACCTGATAACAGCAGCTTCTGTCAGAATTCCCTCCACATTCCTGCGTCTTAAAGGCAGGAACGGGATGGAGGTGCAGCCTGCTCGGCCTCCTGCGCTGTGTTCCTGCCTTCCTCCCAGCTGCTCCAGTGTTCTACTGAAACTCCGTTCTCATGCTTTCCTGCCATCAAGCTGTTGTTTTACACCCCAGAGATGCCTGCAGTGCAGTGAGATCCCTCTGTTAGAAACGCTGGCGCTCTGTGATGCAGCCCAGGAATCCAAATCTTTGGGGCAAATGACAGTGTAGACATCCTTGAGCTGAATTTACAAGTGAAAAAGGATGCTTTGATGCTGCAGTTTCTTTTTAACGGTCTCCTTACTTCAGCTGATTCTAGCTGTCTGCTAAGCAGTCACTATCCCAACCCTTCCCTTTCTCATCTCTTGGTTTGCACTGATACTTAACAGCAGCCCACACATGACAGCCATTTCTTCCCCTTGGTCCAGATGCACTGCCTGCAGCCTAGATCTGCAACTGAGAAACAAACTTTGGTGATGGGCTTACAACTGAATGAAGCAGCTCCAGAGAGCTCCAGATTGCCTCTGCTGCCTCTGCATTCGCTGCCTGCATGCTCCTGGCAAAGGATCCCAGGAACATCTTCAAACCTCATAGCAGCCTTCCAATATCTGAAGCCTCTTGGGAACAGGCTGGGCATAGGTCAGTTGGTGGGAAGCAACTGTAAACTGTATCGTGCACCGCTTGGTTTGTGTATTCCAATTCCTTATCATTAGTGTTTTCCCTTCCTTTTCTATCCTGTTTGTATCCCAACCCTTATCCCAACACGCAAATTTTACTTTCTTTTTATCCCCAATTCTCTCCCCCATCCCACTGAAATGTTTACCCAGAGGAAATGTATCCCTTCACATGCAAACAAATACAGAACACAGCTTCTAAATCACCACGTCATCTTGCAGGGATCCTGGGAAAAGGGAATCTGGGGGCTGGCTACTGCAAGGGACGTACTAGGGATGTTCTTCTGCTTGGGCCCCAGGAAGGATTTCCATGTATAAATCCCTCTGGGAATATCATTGCTTTCCTCAGCATCCCTTTTGAAATCCACAAAGGGTTGTAAGTCACGGGAAGAAAGCCAGTGTGGCTGTGTGGCTCCTGCCTCTCTGAGCCTCTCCAGGGGCTCCTGGAGGGTGATGTGATAGAACAAACCACTCTGTAGACAACCGCTGCTGATGGCTGAGGTGATGCCAGTGACTCAGAACACCACTTGAGCCCTGCAGCTGCTGCCCATCACTTGGTCAAGCCATTATTCCTCCATTGTGAGTATCTGTTGTGTAACACCAGATACTTTGCAGTTAATTTTTTTAAGGTAAGTCAGATTTGAACAGAATCAAAAATAAGCAAGAGCTAAAATATCTGCAGTGCTGGGGCTGTGCCAAACACCCACAGATTGTGTACCCTGTACTCAAGTCTTGTCAAGCAGCTCGGCACATCTTTATTCTAATCATTTACTTTCATTTTATGCCTAACAGAGAGTTGTCCTGACTACTCGAGCAAAGCACAGCAAGAGAAGTACGGAGGCCATGGAGATGCTGCTCTGGAGCCAGGCTGAGAGCGGGACTGGGGCAGCCCGGAGAAGAGAAGGCTCCTGAAGGGAGACCTGAGAGCAGCTCCAGTGCCTGAAGGGGCTGCAGGAAACCTGGAGAGGG
>JAOEHY010003961.1:0-30212 GCA_025447955.1 Psilopsiagon aurifrons | reverse complement strand
CTGGTCATTATTGTTATTGGTGGTAGCAATAGTGATTTGTGTTATACCTTTGTTATTGGACTGTTCTTATCTCAACCTGTGGGAGTTACATTCTTTTGATTCTTCTCCCCATTCCTCCCCCCCCCCTTTTTGGAGTGGGGGGGGAAGAAGGAGTTGGAAGTGAGTGAACAAATTGCGTGGCTGATTTACAGCTTAAACCACGACAGCAGAAAAGCACCTCATATTCCTAAATATTTTTAGCCAATGGGCTTTTCAAGGTTAAACAGTCAACATACATGATCTTTGGAGTAGCAAATAGTGCTACTAAAAATCCATTAATGTACACATTAGCAAAAATTTGATAGGTCCTCATGGCAATTGTTGGAGACAACTAACAAGGGTTGTTTCATAGGAACAGCCAGACTTCTGAGTTTCACTTTGTCTTTAATTAGACCATGTGGAAAAAAGCACTTCTATGGCATATTAGCATGCCTTTATCACTGCACTCAGAGTAACAAATAATTAGCAAACTCATTTTTTGCACAAGGCAGTACAGAGGCATGTCTTCAGAAAGGTAATTTTAACTTTCTCATTTTTTCTGTTTCTGCTTCTCCTATAATAATTATCAGGGAAGGAGCAACTGACGGCAACAAAGCGAATAACATTAGCTATTAAATTAGTAAATCTTATCTTCATTTGCAACAGTCAAAAATACAACAGTATGGTGAGAATCCTAATTGAACATCTAGGAAATAGATCATCTGCTCTGAGTGCTCCTGAATCACCCTTTTGTAAATTCTAGCTATCTCATATAGAACTTTAATGATTTATAGTTTTTGCTTAAGGAAACACCTCAGCTGATATGCTGTAGCTCCTGTGTAAGTAGACTGGATGCTTGCTATGGTTGAAGTTTTTTGTAAGCGCTGTTTCTGTTCAGCAAAAACACTTCAACATATGCTCAACCTGAGGATACTGACATTCCTGTCCAGCAAACCACATAAGCAAAGGCTTAAATTACAGGATAACAGCAGCCTTGCATTAGGTATATACCTGCCTTAAAAGAGACAAGCCATATTATTCTTTGTCAGTATTTCCTTAGCTACAAGTTGTAGATCACTCAGCTCCTCCTGAACTCCTCTTGAAAGCAGGATTGGTTCCATTTCAAATTTTTGCAATATCATTGAAGATTTATGCCATTCCTGTCCTTTTCGTTACTTTTCCTTGAAATAGTAGTCTAGAGGTGGTTCCCCAGGTAAGTCTAGAGTGGAACATGAAGATTGTTAAGGTATGAAGCTGAAGGCTTCTGTTTCCAGTGTGTGTTTAGGACTTGCAGTTTTACCAGTCCTGAAGTTGTACATAATGTTTCACACTGGATGAGCCTTATCTGCCTCTGAACTGTTTCACCCTCAATCAAGCTGATGCTCAGGAAACTTAGGGGTACTTTTCTTGTTTCTCTAGTGCTCTGTACAACGCTTCCATCCACCCTCAAGCATCCCTAGATGAATATTTTTGGTATACATACAAAAATTTCAATTATGGAAAAACTCAGGGTGTTTGCAATGCTCCCAAAGTTGGCTTTCACGGTGTCAGTTTTTACGCTACTCTTATCTTCATAAGTGCTATGGCTGTTGATAAGCACTGCCACTGACCGCTTCTCAGAGACATTCTCCTCCTCTGCTGTCTTCCCAAGTAGGTGTCAAAAGCGCTTCATCGTGCTTGTTCTGCAGCATCATCCCCTTAGAGATCTTGAATTGTGTACTTGACCATCACACAGTTTGGGAAGGCAAGAACAGGCTCAAGCTGTGCATCTCTCCCAAGGCCTTCTGGGCCACTGCATTATCCCCCATTCTCACATCAGTTCAGCCTGCATTCCTCCCTTGTTAAATACTGCACCACCATGTCTTCACTTCAGAGCACAATAGCTCTTTTAAGCTGTTATGTTTCTCCCTCCTTCAGGATTACACATTTGAATCCATTTGGCTTCTTGTCAGTTTTCTCTCCCTGAGCACTGATTTATTTTATGGGGTTTTTTTTTTCCTTTAGACAGACAGATAGTCATTATGGAGGGTCATTAAGATTTTTTGCATTTCTTAAGCCTAAAAAATAAAAAAAAAAGAGCAAAGTGATTCACAATGGTGCTGCTGCACAACGGGCCACAATGTTCCATGTAATCAGCCTCTTTCAATGCATATGAAAAAATTAATTTCTGTTCTGTATTAAAAATAGCACCTTGTTGAAACAGATTGAGACACTAAAATTATTACAAACTGAAAGATGATATTAAGTATATGGAAACTACCTTCAGAGGTTATTCAGGTATCCAGGAGAGAAAAATAAGAGGAACAATGGGGTGTTGATGAGGAAAATATTACTAATGTCTTGAAAAATTAATGGCTCCCAGGTAGAGCTTGGCTTGAACTAGGGGGAAGGGCTGGTATTTGGCTGACATGTGAGTTGAGCATGGACCAACTGGGCACACAAATGACTAGAAATATTCGATTTGTGCTAGTTCCTGCCACCAGCCTGCTGTCTGAATTTAGCAGACCTTTGTCGTGATTTTTCCCCAGTGCAAGGGTATAAGATGCAGAACCCTGAATTCATGGGGCTGATGCCAATCAATTTGAGCTGTCATTTGCAAATTTGCAGCTTGGTTGCTGCCATGGTATGCAAAATCCTCACAAAGTTAATTGTGTTTTTCTTGAACTGAGGAGCTGTTTGCACCCATCCTGTTGTGTCAGTAGGCAGCTGAGGCATTTGAGGACTATGGATCACCCAGAAAGTCTCTAGCAGAACAAGGACCCAAACCCGCATCACTACATGTCCCAGTGTTGTACCATTCTGCCTCCCATCACATGTGCTGTTTTAGCAAGGGAAAAGGGTTTTGGAGAGGAAAGGCTGCTTCAGCTGGAAATGGCAAGCTGGTTGTTTGAACCATTCCTTGCTTTCAACCACATAATCAGAACTGGATTCCTTTTCTCTTTGAAGCTGACTAATGTAGTTTTTCATATGAAATCCGTTTACCCAGGCTATGTGCGGGAGGAAGAAGGGTGAACTTCCCCATAATGCTCGTGAAATACTTTGATATTTTAGCCTGGAAGGCATCAGAGAAGTGCAATGGATTATTATTAATGAATTAACTAAATGATTAATTTAGTTAAAAGCTAAATTATTTAATTATTCATTAAATTAGCCCCAAATGTGACAGCAGCAATGAGACAAGCAGTCAGTCTGCAAAGGCGTAACACAACTTGCATTAAAAAGTTGTTTTCTCCATTATTTAATGAATTAAAACTTTGGTTATAAACAAGTCATCCAAAAGCCTCTTCAGTCATGGTACGACTGATGCCTCTCAGGTGTGTCGTTGTAGATGATAGCTGTGTGAGGCTGAAGACAAGATGAGGTCATTCCTAATGAAGAAGAACTTAACCTTTTGGTAGTGGGATGTCTAAAACTAATTAATCCTATTCTTAGAAACTCTAAGTGAGGTGAATAAAGATACATCATTTAACAGAAACTTCCCTCAGGAGAACCATTGAGGTTTACTAAAACTGTGGAGGTTTTCTAGAACTTAAGAAAATTTTCCAAGTCAGACCTTGTGTGTGAAGGGAGAATGAGGAAGTGAAGTCAGAGTAATTTCTGATATATGTCTTCACTAAAATCAAGCCTACCAAAAGGAATTTCAGCTTGCTAATTTTTCAGCTGTGCAACTAAGCCAGTCTTCTCGCATGTCCCTCTTCCTCTGAACAAAACTATGTGAAAGCAAAAATTAGGACGGAATATTTCTCACCATGCACTGGTGAGGTTTACCTTCTCTGGAACAGAAGAAATAATTACTTGCCAAAAATATGGCTTGAGTATGTGTGTAGGTTGAACTGCACAGTAGGTCACCAGCAGTGACTGTTGAGTGGGGTGACACCCCGTACCACAAGAGGAAACCCCTTTGAAAAGATCATAATTTGAATACATAAGGCAGACCTCTGCAGAGTAAAACTGGTCTCTGCAGGAGTTGTTGAACAGAAGTTCAAAGGCAGGTGTTTGGATAATAGCTGTATGTGCAGTGGATGTGGTGAGAAACAGTTTCTCTGGTCCATCGAGAGTTTATGGATTTTATTCATTAGTGGAACTACTGAAGCATATTCTTGAATCCTTCCCCGAAATAAGAGCTGAAAGAATGTGACTGTAAAGGAGCATTTCTGTGATGGTGGGCACTCATCCAGGATGTGGGAGATGAGAGTTGAAGCCAGGCTTGGGCTGAGCTATCGTGTGCTCATGCAGCTGCCTCTCCACATGGAGTAGTCCCAAAAGAGAGACTGGAGCTCTGCTCCAGGGCAGTGGCAGGGAAATGCCTGTGGGATGTGGAACAGCTTTTTGTTTCCAAGATCATTTCCCACTTCTTAAGTAAGTGGCCCAATTAGCTGTTTGCCTCTTTCTCTCAAGATACTTCATCTTGGAGGTCAGAAACTTTCCCCAACAGAGACTTTGATGAATTTGCTGTAAAAGTTGATTTATTTTCTGGCATACTGAAGTTTCTGAACAGACAGATTCTCCATCAAAAGTCCTCAGCCAACTTTAGCCAGCCCTTAATGGAACAGATCTACTTATATCCTTAAACTTCCAGAGCACCCTTAAACTTCCAGAGCACAGAGGTGATCTGGAAGTTTAAGGTCTGACTTTAAGCAGTGCCCTTTATTCTTGGGGGCTGCAAGGACTGACCCAGGCAGATGTCTTGAGTTGACCTGGGCAGTCAGAAGTATCAAGGCAGCCAGTTCTGGTAGGGAAACATACCACAAGCCTCTTTAGCATACAGTGACTTTTCTGCTCAGCCTGGTGTTCCTTTTCCCTTCCAATTCTCTTTTGTAGACAGATGAATGTTAACTGACACTGCCATTATCATCTTACAAGGCAGAAGTCAAGCTGCATTTAGGAAGAGCTACTTAGCCACTTCCATGAAGACTAACAATTTAGATCATCTTTCACCCACCAGAGTTTAGGCCTTGATTCTGCAACATCCCAGACATACAATTAAATTTATCATCCTCACTTGTCCTACTGAAGTCTGCTGGCAGGCACAAGGCTTAAGTTATGTATGTCCTTGAAAGATTAGACCCCTTATTCTTCTCTAGCACTTCAAATAGAACAGTTGGAAGCCAATTTCTTGCAAAATTCACTGTATACCTACAGAGCAGCAGTGGGCAAAGGGCTCTGTGTTTTATAACTATTAATAATTCTAGCCTGTGCTACAAGAATATATGAGAAACTTCAGCAATTTTTTAAGCTCAGTACTTGAATTCTAGAATTAGACTTCTGAGACATCTTGTTTCACACATACTGCAGAGGCGGAGAATGGAGACAAGTTGTCATGCATGAATGAAGATGCTGGGAATTAGATGAAAGAGATTTTCCCACCTCCTAATAAAAGTCAAAAGTGACTCATCTGAAACAGGAGATTAACAGTGGCCAATAATGTGAGTACTGCTTTGCTAATGTTTGATATTCTTATGAAAATTATGACCCAAGAAAATCTGTGTGAAGCATCCAAGAGCCAGAGACTTGATGACTTCATGTGAGAGCCATTTTTACACCAAAACTTTAAAACAGAAGTGTTTCTGCTCATTTCTTCCTCAAATCCACAGTTCCTTAAGTCTCAAAAACCTTTTAGAAGGATTTATTTTTGTCTCTTCCTAAAACAAGAATTGACAGGTTTCAGAACATCTATTTTGTAAAATAAGAAAAATGGTCTCAAGTTAGTGGCCGTTAACATGTCAGGTAGATAAATATGATATCTTCTACTCTGGATCTTAATAATAATAATAAAAAAGTCCACCTGGGACATTGAAAAGTAGGAAAATAATCACCAGTAGACCTTTATTTCCTTCAGGTTACAGGAGGGAACTATGAAAATGTTAATTCATAAAGGCACTTAAAAAGGCATTGCTTAAATTTATCTAGATCATGAATTCTGGCTGACAAAAAGTTACTTTAAAGTAATTTACACTATCCATCATGAAGCATCTCTTCAAATAAAAAGATTTAGATTCTAATGTAAGACCGTAAACTCCCAAGGACTTTTGGACACTGAACAACGAGTTCAACGATCCTCTTGAGATGCTGGCATGATCTACAGCATATAGAGGCTCTGTATCTCACTATTGCTGCAGTGAGATCTTTCAAGACCTCTGTGTTTGACAAGGTAGAGATCTCAAATGCAACCAGGTTGGAAAGGATTTGCATCTGACATAATCCTTGCAAACAGGAATTCAGCTTGGTAGTAAGAGGGATTGACTCGGATTCAGCAGATAGATGTTGCAAAGGTTTTATTAATGTGGTGTAGAAGAAATAGCCTGTTTCTATTCCATTTCAAAAGGGAAGAGGCCATGAGGTTTGCAGTTTTGAGGCTGAAGCAGGGTAGATTTCCAGACTTATTCAGGTGCAATCAACAGCTCAGCTCCAGTGAAGGATGCAATAAGTTTAGAAACAAGTATTTCCTTAACAGCTGTCTTTCTGAAAATCAAAAGGAAAGCACCTGTGGCAGTGGGGTCTCTTCCCTCCTTCTGTGTGAAGATAAATTATGTGCTGAAGAATTCCTGTTCTTAAGCCTATTAAATAGGATTCCTGCAAAAGAGCTGTAGAAACTTTTCCCTGAGAGTCTCCATTCAGCTCATCTTACAGCTGAGCTACTTTACAAACTGGGGCAAAGAAATCCCCCAGCTTCCTTTCACGTAGGAATTTTCAGATATGTAGGCTTCAATCTCTTTAATAGAAGAGAGCTGAAAGAGATGACATAATCACATATTAACAACACAGTAAGCTACTTACTATCCTCTCTGTCACTGGAAGTTGTCTCTGGGGATGCAGTCAAAGTATTGTCTATTTTAAGGGGCAAAGGTGAGGTTTTGCATTGGCTTTTCTATGAATATTTCATAGCTTAGAGCAGCAACCTGTCTATTCCCCTTGCAGATGACTACTTATGTTTTAAACAAAACAGAGTGCAGCTATAAGTAGATGTATGTTTGTTTCAATTTTCCTTTGAACACCAATAGGTTGACTAAAATTGCACTGCCAGAGTGTGAAAACATGGTACAGTGTAGAGGAAGAAGAGAGGAAAAGACACCTCAAGGGTTTAACAGCAATTTTCTTGCACTCACCTGTAAAGACAGAGAAGCATGTAATCAAAAAGCTGATAACAAACCCTAATGCCTCTGACTTGCACCTGGGGTGTGCTCGCTAAAGCAATGGAACTGGTCCTGTGGCATTGCACTGCAGGACACACTAGTGCTGTGTGATGCTGGAGGAGGAGACCTGCCTTTGTGTGTTGTTCCTGATACACAAACAAGCAGCTCTGATTCTATGTCAAAGGCAAAAGTAACATATATGTCTCTAATAATGACTGCCCTTTCTGTGACTTCCTGATTCATCTATTCAGCATTTTCAAGGCCAGGTTATTTCTTTGGAAGATAGTACTAGAATAAGAAAGAAAAATATCCCAAGTCTCAATAGCATTTTATATCTCATATACTGGTGTTAACTTCTAGCAGAGTTCCCCAGAATTATCACTGGTGGTGGCCTATGGATCAACTTTGAGTTTTGTTTCCTGGCATTTTCTGGACCTCTTCACAATATAAAGTATTGATGGCTCTGCAGTAAAAAGTGAAAATTACGTGTAGTTTTTGATATTAAGGTAATAACAACTTTCAGCAAATTTTTTATCTCACAAATTTTCCCAGCTAACAACCCTCAAAAGGTACAATATCCAGGTGTATTTTTCTATGTGCTTGTACTGCAAGAGGGAAGTAGGCAGCTCAGAGGGCTAGCATCTAAATGCCATGTGTAGTAATTTGATACACAGCTGCCATTAACAATAATGGGAATTATATGTCTGATGATCTATCATGCAGGCGAAAGAAAATTCAACCCTGGGGGTTTACTGTGCAGCTTTTGAAAGTGCAAGGCAAATATGGAGACAAGTAAATACTAAGAAGCTTGTTTTTCTCCTTTCATGCCTATAAAGAGACATTAGGAATAGCATTTTTGTCTCATTGAAATTCCACATCTCTGGTTTTGTTAGGTTTTGGGGTTTTGTATTTGATACAATGAAATCAAGAGTTTCCAAGCTTGACTATGTAAGTTCAGGCTTTGAACCAGCTGCTTGTAATCAGGTGATTAAGAACCCTTCTTGCTCTCAACCTTGGGGCAAAGTGCTTACAGGGTCAAGATCTTTGCTCACTGCCTCACTTCCCCTTTGGAGTAAACAGGCTAACCTGTGTAAATGGTATGAAGGCCCAGAAAAGCCTCGGTTATGCTCCTTTCCCTGATTTTGTTGGATGAGCTACTTCAGCATTGGAATTTATTTAAAAAATAAACCCACAATTTTTATCTGTGCTCTTCTGGCCACTTTCAATTATTCATTTCTTTAAATCACAAGCGTTAAAATGTTCTGGGATCATCTTGATGTTTGTTTAGTCTTTTCTTTGTGGATTTTTTTCCACCCTCAGTTTCTTAACCAAACCTAGTTAGGACCCAGCTTGCAAAATTTGTCCCACAAACATCTGAACAAGGAAGGCAACAAGATCCACATAGCAGAGGAATTTGCTGAGCAAAGAAGGTGGTGCGTGGTGCACAGGGACAAAATTTGGGCAATTCATTACATACCTAAATCTAAATGGACTACTGGGTCAACTTGTCTGACCTTCCCTATGGCACAGCCTATGGAAGTCCAACCACTTCTTGATTACCTACCCAAAAGTACATTGCATAGTGAAACTTTTTATCATTGATATTCCTATTTAAGGCACAGTCTTCCTCTGGAAAGCCATACTCCTGGCAAAAGGTCAACTTCTGTTTGTGCTCAGAGCTCTTGTTTTGTCAGCAACAAAATGCATTTTCCCTGATTATTGCTCAATCTGCGATGGAAACCAGATAGAAGTACAGTGTAACTATTGGACCTTAGCTTTAGGCACCCATGTGCTCTCTTTCACTCACACATGCTCAAACAAGTTAAATTTGTAGGAGCCTGATAAAAATAGTGAATTGATGTTTTGGGAGCCCGATTTGACATAAAATTCCTTTGCTATTTGTAAGTGTGGTAAGAGAGAAAATGGGAGAAGAAATCAATGTGAGCTTCAGATCAAAAATGGACCCTGCAGATCTGTCAAGCAAAGTTGGTTTTGAGTTGGAAAGAAGGCACATCTGATACTGAGGTTTGAGCATTATAATGCTGGTCTCCTATGTGTTGCTTCTATCTTCATGTTTTATGTGAATTTAGAGTTCATCTTCTCTGAAGTCTTTTTTTCCCTTCAAGCTTTCATTTCTTGTATATTTGCCACTACCTGGAAAAATAAGTTAACTGGAAGATAAACTGAAGGGGTTTTCTTAGGCATAAGGCTTTCTTAGTTTGTTGTAGTTCTTCACTATGCCCCTTTGAAAGTTTCTCTGCAGTGTGACATTTCAGAAGGAATAGAAGAGCAGCCATGAGATGCTGGCAGAAGAGATTTAATTTAAGTTACTTCTGTGGGTGATTTGTATTTTTATATAAATATATATATTATGGGTTTTTTTCTCCTGAAGTATAGAATTGTCTCCCAAAGTGGGAAAAACTCCATCATCATTTGGAGCATTTAAAATCAGTGAGTGAAGCATTAAAAATGAATGATTCGGACCAGCACTAAGAGTTTTTTATTGGGCTAGAGGCAGAGTATGGACAAAGTGGCAGAATAGCCTTTAATCAGCTGCAGTTTTCACGGTCTTAAAATGCATTTCACTTAAATAATTCACTGCCGTGTGTCCCCAGTAAGTTCCTACCTATCCCTTTCAGAGCATGCACTTGTACTGTACTAATAAATGACTCATGTTTGTTAAGTCATTTTACCACCAACTCTTTTCCACTATTTCTGTATGTTTTGTTACCTAAGAAGTGCTTTTGAGAGGGGGGGAAAAAAAAAAAAATCTTGTTTAATCTTTTAGTTACACATATCCCAATATTTTATAGCCGCACCGAACAATGGAAGGATGGGATTTTTTTAGCAGTATAAATGCAGAATCATGCACTTGGTTATATACCTAATTTGATCACAGAATGTTGGAGAAACAATTACAGTTTATGCAATTCGGTAGGCATTTGTCCATACAAGTTTCTCTCTTGCATATACAGTGCTACATGTGCAATATAATACACAGTTATTTATGCTCTGTCTAGGATGAAATAGGGTTTAGATGTTAATATTTGAGATTTGCATTTATTTCTTTTCCTTTTATTGCCACACTCTGATTGATGGTTATTCAGAAAAGTGTTTCTCTGGGCTATATTTGTTTTTATTTTCCAGGTAGAACTGCATACTGCATCTATTAAGACTGTGTGTTGTCTGTCATCTTCATTTTATTCAATAATGTACCTGTTGTTTTTGCTAAAGCATGACTCCCATTTCTATGTGGGCTGTTTTTTCTTTTTCTTCCTACATCCCTTGAAAGTTAGTCTGAAATCATAAACTGCATCTTCAGAATCAGCCCTTAAATCTGCTCTGGCAATCAACAGCAGGTGCAATTTTGTGAGTACAACCAATTGCAGGAGGAAATTATAGAACTTAAAGATCAAGCATCTCCCTGATTTGTAAGCACAAATAGTAAGTATAAATGAAATCGATGGGAACTGTAAGTGCTCAGAGGTTCTTGGTGTAGGGCTGTTGTTTGCACCCACAGATTAGATGATAAGAAAACAAATCCTACTATTCTCAGTGTCAGTTGATTGCAGGATTGATGTGAGAGCCTGAGATGAAGTTCCTCTAAAAATATGGCACTGAGGCATACTGGGACTTCTCCAAGAAGTACAGGATTTGTCATGCACTGTTGGCTAATCTGTCTGATTTGACATCTTCAGCAGTGGATGGTATTCTTTGCTCCATGTTTTCAAAAATTAAATTAAAAAATGAGGAAACAAAGTGTAACACTGTGGGGATACAGAGAGGTTGCTTGCATGAAGCCAAGAGGTGGTCTTGTAGCAATCAGCCCTGTATGTGCTGTTGACCTGGAGTAAATGCCAATTGTGAGTTAGTTTACAGGTCCTGAGGCAAGAACTGGGCAAGAAACTTATCCTGTCCCATTCCCCCTTTTCTCCTTAGCATGTCTGGGTCTCTGGAGTATGTGTTCCTCAGGCAAAGGCTGTATCCCATTACATCTCTACACTTATGGTCCCCATCTCTGTGCAGCCTGGTGGCGACAGAAATTGCAGTGGATAAATCATTGCGTATTCTCCATGTCTTCTTTTGTGCTTCTTAAGAATTAAGAATGAATTGGTTTATGCAGTCCCACTGTTGGGTTATAAATTAAACACAAATACAGCCTTTTTTTTTTTTTTTTTGGTATCATGTGAGCCTCTTCCACTTTGCACTAAAAGGTAATCATTTACCACTGGCTATCTAGATCTTTATATCTATATATATCTTGGGGGTTTCCTAATATACACTTAGTAGTTTGAACTCGACCATAATTACACCCTTATTATCTTCATAAGCTTTACTTATCTCATTATCAGCTCCTTTCTATGTTGTAGGTCAGTAGCATATCCCTTTTATTAGCCATTTTATCCTTTTACCCAGTATCTCTATTCTCATTGATTCACTTGCTGTATTTCTCTTCAGCTAATATTTCTGACATTTCGGACTAACCTCTCCCCTCATCTTTTACTCTGTCCAAAGTAATCTCTACCCCTATAGATTCTGAGTTCATTACCTCCTGCTTTAGGAGTACTGGAGTTCACTGTTAAGATCTTATGATTTTGGCTTTAGACTCATGCTCGGTCACATCATTTCATTTTGCTGGGGCTGCCTGTCTTTAGCATGGGGTGGAACCAAAGGAGATAATTGTGCTATCTGCAAAGAGGTAGGTAAAGACTGCCATGGTGATAACAATAAATAAAAGGAACCCTTTCCCACTACAGTAGCAAACTTCTGAAATTACCATTCTTATAACACAGGACTTTTGATCATTTATTTTATATCCGATATCTCTGCTGCTGGATATTGTGGGGTTTTTTTAGACATAATATTTATTGATTTTACTCTCCCTTTGAGATATAATTAACATTTTGAAGGCTTTGTTTGTCCATTCTCTTTCCATCATATTGTCATTCACACATGATCTCTTTCAACACGAATTCTTGTTTGTATTTCTAACCAGGGTCCTCTCCGCATGCAAGAACTTCTGTCTGGGAAAGAAAGAGTTTTGTTTTGAAAAAAATCTCCCAGCTGCTTTCTAAAAGAAATCATTTCCTCTTTGCTAACTTGAAGTATCATTAAATTATATTTTTTTTTAATGACCCATCCATTAATTTAATATTTTTTTTTTTTAGTAAGATGGTAGTTACTTAGGCATTCTGAGTGTCAGGTCTTGGCATTCTCAAGCATACAGCTGAACGCATGCTAAGTCTAGAAAGGATAATTACACCAGCTGTGACCTTTCTGAGCACATTTTTGGACCAAAGTAGTTTTCAGTCCCTTGTGATTGACTTAAAGCTTACCTGAATTTCTTTCTGTAAACTTCAAATATTACCTTCCTGCTGCCATGGTCAAACTTGGTAGAATGCATATGAGTTATGAGTGTTTTTATTATTTGATGCTTATTCCTCTTTATGAGCTCTGGTGGCTTTGGGGAAGATTTACATCAGATTGAACTATATGTGCATTGAAGTTTTGGGTTCAGGTGGCTATAACAGGTGTCCCTGGAGGTGGAAATGTGTTGCTGGTCCTGCTGGACCAAGGAGGGATGGAGTCAGCTCATGGTGCTTCAGCAGCTCAGTGATTCCTGTTTAATTCTGCCATTAGGAAAACAAAGGGAAGTAAAAACTTAATAGTGCTCTCTTTTGGGGCAGAGTGTGTTGGTTTCTTGGAGGTTTTGGGAGTTTCTTTGTTTAAATCAGGATGTTACTGAAGTTGCTCAGAGTCTCCTTGGATCCAGAGTAGTGTTTTGGACCTACTTAATGATGTTCACATCTGTAAAGCCACATGTTTGGCTCTGGTTGATTATTAGAGGGCACTCGCCTAATCACGATAGCTTTATTCCTGCAGTTTGATTAAAAAAATTTTTACTTCTGCTCTAGAGGTGCACCCTGAGTCTGTGTATTGGATAGTAGGATCAGTGAAGGTAGCATTATTATTAATTAAACTGAGTAAGTGAGAGGTAGTGGAACAGCACACACCATCATGTGCATGAGAACAATTTTGTGATTTATAAGTACCTCCTTTTTATAACTTTTATGCTCACAAGAGATACATTCTTATACTTCATAATTTTCACCTTTAGAGCTCATTTTTTGCACTAGATAATTTTTTTTGGCCTCTGTGCTACAGGGCAGGCAGAGTTGGCAGCATTCTTTAGCAGGAGCTGGTTGTTTCCCACTAAACAATTTCACTGTTGACCAAATAATATGTTTGTTTCTATCAATAGGGTATGTTTACTGTGAAAACCAAGTAATTATCATCATGGAGGTCTATAACTTTAAACTGCTGAAAAGAATCGGGTCTTTGTGACCTCTCAATAGTACTTCTACTGTAGAAAGCTACAGTATAGCCCACCCCATGGTTTTCATCATTCTTGCTCTTGTGTTGAATAGAGCTGAGTTTTGTGGGAGTGCATTTCTTCCAAACAGGCTAAACAGGGGTAATCCTGTCGGTGGGTAAACTATACCGACGAGGATTAAAGAGGTGATACTTGTATTCTCTCTCTGTTATTCCTTCTGCTTAAGACTCGAGAGGGGGCTATATCACTATGAATGTCCCAGTTTTATGTCTGTGTCTAGCTGGGACTGAGCACATGAGCTGCTTCCCTTCACAAATCCATTTTGGGGGCATCTGTAACTACCAGGCAGACTCTTGCAGTATCAGCATGGCTCGATTACATTAGGAAATAGTGCAGCTCAATTGCAGCAGATTTACAGAGCAAATATTTGCTGCTGAGGACAGTACTGATTTCAAGGGATTTTGCTCCTGCATAGCTCTAATCTGGCCTGTTAACTGAATGTTCATTACTGCTGGGAGTACACTGCACACCTTTGGATCATGTCATCCAGGATTATTCCATCCCAGTGTTTACATCCTCAGGGGACACCCTGTGATGTGAACCTAATCAGTGGGGATGATGGAAAGGTGTATTTCAACAGCACACTGCTGATCTGCAATAAAACAAAACCACAGAGACACTCTCCATTTTGCAGCAGGAACAAAGCTTAGAAAGTGCTTTTAAAGTAACACAGTCTACACACATCCATCTCATCTAAAACCTTCTTTCTGTCTCAGATAAGTCACCTGTGTCCAGATCCAGCTCATCTACTACCAAGGCCACATACTCCAGTTAAGCCTTGCTGTCTTTGAGTTCCCTGGCTGTGCGCTTGGCCACAGCTAGTTCTGCTTCCCAGCAAGAGCTTGAGGTGGAGTCTGTGATCCAGCGTCTCAGGCTATGTCTCCAACCAGCCCTTACACGATTGCTGAAGGTTGGTTCATCTTAAATCACTCTTTCTGCTGGATTTTCTGCTTTCCATGAGATTCCTGCTTCCTTAAACCAACATAGTCACATAAAAAACACTGACAGCACATGCTCAACATGTTGGTAGTAAAAAGGGCAGCCTTTCAACAGCTTGTCCTCTTCAGGAATCCTTATTTTTGTGAATTGTTGTTTCCACTTAAATCTTGCAGTGGATTTTGCTTGCAGGGAGACATTAGGGTGAACATTCCTGTAAATCCCACCCTAACTATGCATTTGGCATAATTATGTTGTTTTAAAAGATGTTAAAAGAAAATAGATGGGATGTAATATCCCATTAACTAATAATGCATGCTCCACTGAGCTGGATTAGTTTTCCACATGGGTTATATATAGTACTACAGATATTGTGGCCAAATTCTTCCCTGGTCTTTTCATTTTAACACATATGTGGTCTCTGCTGGATCCCCAGTGAGGAAGTGGGGCATGAAGACACAGCAATTCCAGATGTGTGAACCCTGCAGCAGCCACCCTGCTATAGGCAGCTTGATCCAGCAGTGCTACACTTTTAGTAGCATAGCAAATAGTAGCATGGCAAAGGCTCCAAGCAGAACTGTTTTTCACATTTGAGCAAAACAAATGCCCAGCATGAAGCAAATTACTTCAGGAACATGGCTGCAGACAGGTTTGTACCCAAGAGACTGCAGTACAAAGGCCAAATACTGCATTGATTTAGAGGACCTGCAAACAAAGGAGAGTAAGTTTTTTTTGTTTTAGGGGTTTTTCCCCTTTTACAAACACTTTAAACATCCATACTGAATAATGAGTATGACCCAATGTGTGGTGTCTTTTAGAGCCCACTTCTCAGACCCATCCCCTGCTGGGAAGATGGAGAGAAGAAAACCCAAAAACTTCAGCACTGACTTCCACATACTAAGTTTCACCAGTGGTTTCAAGTTAGCCATATGTTTTCCCTTGATGTGATCTGACCTGCACAATCTCTGCTGCAGTGCTCTCACAAGGTTGGCATTGGGAGTGGCATTGCCCTGCAGCCACACTACATGGTGGGAACTCAGATTTCCCTAGAAGTTAGTGTTATGAGATACAATATCCTGAAAATCTTTCTCATAAATATATCTTGTGATTTATTCCCAAGAGATGTTGGTTTTGTTGGTTTTTTTCTTGGAGAGACTCCAGGGCTCATTCTTTCAGGCTATAAATTTTTCAGTGTAAGGATTTTTGTTTTCTTTTACATCTCAAATGCACCTTGTGCCACTGTATTCTCAGTCCAAACCAAGTAATATATTACCATATGAAAACATCATTTACATTCAATCAAGGTTTCTCTTATTCCCTCTCAGAAAATTCAGGCATCTGAAAATCAGATAGGAGTAAATCACACGACCCTGACTATCAAAGGCCACCAGCCATAGGCTAGCTGGAG
This sequence comes from Psilopsiagon aurifrons, assembly GCA_025447955.1. Classification (NCBI taxonomy): domain Eukaryota; kingdom Metazoa; phylum Chordata; class Aves; order Psittaciformes; family Psittacidae; genus Psilopsiagon; species Psilopsiagon aurifrons. The sequence goes on along the minus strand of JAOEHY010003961.1, from coordinate 14,323 downwards.
CCCAGTGCTCTGCCCCATTGCATCCCACCTACCTACAGTTTATGATCCTTCAGTTGTGTAAAGGTGCTACAAAGTTAGCCCATATTAGAGTTATAGTTTAGCTGGGGGAACATGGCTCAATGTGAAAAATCAAGGCAAAACCACATAGAACATCCAGTGAGGAAAAAAATATAGTAAGAAAATTTCTAAGGTACAAGCTGTGATGATCTTGTGAGTTCCTGTAGTCCGCATAGCATTAAGGAACATTAAACTGAAAACACTCTGACATTGCAGACAGGAAAGAAATCTGTACCACTTATATGATAATGCTACGAACCTACATAGAGGTGCATGAAATATGGATGTGCTTATATGCAACATATTCTAGTTTAAATTTGTAACGCTAAGTAACTACCTGCAAAACACATTCACTGAAAAACATTCAGGTGGTGAAGGTTTAATTTTATTTACCCCAGGTTAGCACTTGATTATTTTCCTTTTCTTGTCAAATTTATTGTGTTTGTTATGCAGAAATTCTGGCATTGTGTCTTCTCATACTTCTATTGATAGATGAGAGGTCGCTGAGGTTCAGCTCTGGGTCATTTTTTGCTTCACTCTTTTCTTGACAGTAATCTTGTGGTTGATCCTGTTTAAATCTTGGATTCTCTACTTTAAAAACTGCAACTAGATTATACATGTATATTCTGTGTTTGAACATGCAGATGCTGCACATGCAGATTATGCGGGATTATTTCCATTCAACGATTTTTGCATCTTGGTGATTTTACTTTCTCATAGATATCAACAGCTACATGTACAAAGCAGTGTCCAAATACACAGAAAATTTACTTCTGCAGCGAAGAGTTGACAAACTGAGGCTGCGTACATGTTTAGCAATGCACACTGTAGACTTCAGTGAAACCTTGCAGCATTGGTATCACTATAAACTCATATGGATCTGCAGCCTGGAGACTAAATACAGTAAGTGAAAGGAGGAGGTGATTGTAATGAGAGAATGAAAAAATATATCCTGAACTCACGGAGGTTAGGGCAAAGATTAAGATTCTCCAAATTTATCATTTTAATATGGGTTTATATGGCTGAATTACGGCTTCAGGTTGCAACTGTTGTGAATTATCAAGTAAGCACACAAATTCACTGCAACAACCCTGAGTAAAATGTACTTTATTAGAATGGGAACTGTAGGAGATTTAATATAAATAATGGTGCCTTAGATGTAACAGACTTCTCTGTTGCTCGATGGTACCAAATAATTGCCTTGAAGTGTCATGGTTTTAGAAAGGAATGAAATACTGTTTGAACGATCAAGAGGGAAGTGAGCAGATCCTGCTTTGTTAGTGGATCCAACCCAAGGCATGCCAAGCACTGCTGCTGGCATCTCCAGCCTTTGGCTTTCTTCCCTCATCAGAAGGACCTGCAGCTCCAGGGCAGATTTGCAATGCAGCCCCTGCTTAGTTAAATGGGGCAACATTGCCAATGTTTAACACAAAATGCCGCTTGTCCATCTGAGCATCCTGAGTTCATGGGGAATTGCACAAACTGAAAGGTCAGTCTTGTGGAAAATCAATCCATTTTTAGGAATTAAACTTCAGTACTATTTCAAGAGACTTTCCTCAACAGGGGCTGCACAGCTCGCAATCATTAGGCTGCCTCATGGATATGGGGACACTTAAAGTTATTGTGACCCCCCTGGTTGTTTGATTTGTCCAGAGGATTTGGTACATGGAGAGTTAGTAATAGACGGACCCCATGGGATGCTCAGCCTTGCTTTTGCTGATGATTGTTTCTATTGCCAAAAGGTGATACATTAAAGTTTTCAAATATTGTATTTCTTCAGTATGGAGATTTTGTTGGGGGTATCTGTTGGAGGACTAAAATCAAATCTATTGCTTCACAAGGACTCTGGGGACAAGCCTTGCCCTAGCAGAGTGGTCTGTAATTGCACAGACAAGAACCGACAACAGCAAATCAAAGATAAACTGTCACTGCACTTGATATGTTTATACAGTTTTTTAACTTTTCTTGCAGCATTTAGGACAACTGTCTAACAGTCTATTTTAACTTGGGTTTACTTTTTGAAGTCTATTTCTCCCCAGGAAGTTGAATGGATGAGCAAGAGTTTGATATTATCTGCCCCTTGCTGTGGAAAATGTCAAAGGCATGCCAGGACAAATGCCACTGCTCTCCTGTTTCATGGGGAAGAGCATCACTTGCCAATCACAGACAAACTGGTGGTATATATTACCAGGGAAGTAAAGCTGGCTTTCACCCAAATCCGCATTTGTGGAAGAAAAAATGCCTGTGCATTCCTTTGTGGCAGAAATGAAAACCGAGATCAATGACTTACTCTTTTCAAGCCTTATGTGCAAGGTAAAACTACTCTTTCACTCTGTGATAATGTCAAGTGGAGAGAAATATACACCCAGTAAGGTCATGGTCAGTTCAAGAAAAATATGTTAAAGAATAAATTGCCTGCCTTTTCTCTCTGTGTGTGGTGTTAGGGGGTGGTCTTTTTTGTAAAGAATAAGAAATTAAATGGATGATTACCGTATCTGGACTAAATATAATGAAAATGAAAAACTATAAGAATCTTTATAAATTTTTAATCAGTCTGATATTTCTACTCTTTTCTTCCTGGTTGTTCCAGCTCTTTGTTGAAAGCAAAATGCTTCTGGCTTACTTGACACATTGATTTAAATGTTGTCAGGTGCATTTTGCAGCACAGCCCCATAGGTTTCCTAGTATTTACAGCAGTGCAAAGGCAAGATATTCGTGGAACCACTATGGAGAAACTGGAAACCAAGGGACTCTGTGTTCTAGAGGATAGGAGGGGGGGATTTCCCAGCTCAGGTATCTGCCAAGAGATGAGTGTAATTCCTCAACTATGACTGGTACCTTCTTATCAGGAAAGCCTAGAAGCCATCCTGAAGCTGCTAATCTGGATGAGAACCAGATGTTCCAGAGTTTTAACCACAGTAAAGAACTGTTAGACAACCACGAGCTGCAGCTCCTCACTTCAGAGTCAAGGCCAAGGAAGAGGTAGCCTCTCCCTTTGCCTTCTCTTACAGAGATGACAATGGCATAGGGCGTGGGGCTGCCTTAGGCAGCATTTTCCATCTCGGATGGCCCCATCAGAAACAGTGGGAGGTACTGAGGATGCTTCTGGATACTGCTAATCCCATACCTGCAGAGCAGTATGTGCAGCTCAAGATGGAAGCTGTTCTAAAGGCTCCCTAATGGCTGCCTTTCCCACCTCCTGCTATTATTTCAGTTTATGAAGAATGGTTAAGTATGAGAACAAATGAGGTAATAATGTTTTGAACAAGTGGGTAACAGTAACCAGCAATCCTGAGCCTTCAGTCCCTGATGAAGTAACATAAGAAATACTGGGATGATAAAATTTGTAAGTACCTTGAAACCCATATAAAGAGTAGAAGACCTAAACTATCATATTTAGGATAGCTTTTACAAGTCTCTTATTCAGAGCCTGAATTTCTAATGTTTGCCACGTTTTGGATTGACTATCTGATAGGGCTACTGCAGAATAGCTCATGATACCAGTTCCAGAGGTACCAGCTAATATTCTGCAGTAACTTTCTATGCGGATAGTTCTTCTGTGTTAAGCACCTTTTCATTTAAATGGGTCTGTTTCTAGAGTAAATTAAAAGTCAGGAGCTAATTCAGAGAAGAAAAATAGTCTAAACTTGGAACATCCACAGCTGAGGATTTGTCACACAGTTTTTCTGCTTTGACTTTGCAGCCATCCATAACCTGAATTTACTGTCCCGTGTAAACAAACACTGTTTCTTAACAAGGGCTTACACACTAAGTAATATTGTGTGGTAAGTATTCCAAGTTCTTTTTCCTTTACAGAAAAATCTTGATGTTGCCTTTAGTTTGCTTATACCTGTATTTAATTTAGACTTTTAAGCAATTTATTAAAATTACCATTGGGAAAATCTCCTTTCTTCGTCCTGGCACATAGCGCAATATTACAATTTGGGGATACTAACTGCTGCTACCAAAGATAAAATAGGTAATAGGTGACTAAAATGAACACTTTATTTTCTTCCTGTAGATCTGTTCTTCGAGCCTTGTGCACCCAAGGTTGAAATTTGGATCCTCAGAGAAGAGGTTTGCCAAACCATTGTTAGCTTGATTGCCTCTTTATTAAAATTACAAAACTGGTCATTAGAGAAAAGGCAGCACTTATAATCCGTCTACATTTTATAACAAGCTGGCTCCAGAGCCTCACAAAATCCTGCTTGGAAAAGTGAAAAGGAAGCTGGCTGTAAGCGTGATCACATGGAGTCTCTACTGGCTGAAGGACAAACAGTGGTGTATCAATTTGGAGAGAAAAAATCATTAGGGTACTTTGGGGATTGGTGTAAAGTGCCATTTCGTTTAATGAACTGAAAGATGGGGTAAACAGCAGGTTAATGCAAGGGTTCTTCTGAATCGTGAAGGGTTGCATCGCTTTTGGCAAGGGGAAAAGAATGAATGGAGATAAAAAAGGAGAGGAGAGAGAAGCCTGGTCAACATGGTAAAATTCAGGTTGCCATAATATGCAGTTAATACAACTGCAAAAGAAATAATCTAAGAGGTAGATAATCATTCGGAGGAGGAAAAACAATTTGGGAAGCAGTAATGACTTCAGGCGATTGCGGGAAGCAAAATGAGAATAATGTTGCCATGCAGAGCAGGAGCGCAGAAATCGTGGTTCAGTGCTCTGTGTGTCACAGGTAGATGTCTCTTTAATGCCATGGAGGAGGGCAGACATTAAAATATTGAGGACATTTTGTCCTAAAGGCTGGGATTTTCATAATGCTTGCCAAAGTCTGCTTTCAGTGAGGATCCCAGGAGCTTTGCCATTGATTTCAATGGGAGTAGATTTGGGCCATTGCTGAGATCTTTCTAAAATTGACCCTTAAAATACAAAAGATGCTGACAAGTTGATTTGGCCTCCAAGGTAGGCAGCCAGAATGATTAGAGTGATTCATTTAAAAGACAATATTAAAATAATTGACTGCACACTGGCTGTGTGGATGTTTGGCTAGGTAATTGCCTAGGCATCAGTTACCTGCGGGTAGTGCCAAAAACTGCACTGCTAAACATGAACCAGGAAGGTCTAAGGGGAGAACATCTGGAGCACCAAACAAAATAAAGGTTGAAATTCAAGTCCTTTCCCAGGATGAAGGTCAGCTGGGAGTTATACTTCAAAAAGAAGTACTAGGCTTATAAAACAGTAAACACAGCACTTCAGATTATTATATAGTGGTGTCTAAGTGGACTCTTTCTTTTTTAATCTCAGTTATTTCATAGAAATGATTCAGATGTATATTTACGAACAGGAATTAGAATGTATTTTGGTTGACTGACAGCAAACATTTCTCATCCCAGACCCAAAGCATTAATTTTGTTTTTTCTGATATCTTTTGGAGTGTTTACATTTCTCTAAGTCCCTGCTGTATTCTGCTTTGACTGAGGTTTAAGAAGGCATTAGAGGCTCAGTTTCTTTCATGAAGCAGTGACATTTGAGAATGGGAATGTTCTAAGACACCCTGAAATCTGCAAAGAGCACTTGGTCTGTAGCTCAAAGTTACCATTATGGGAAAATATCAGACTGCTCTCTGTCTGACAGATTTCCTCTAAAGAAATAATATCCTTCAGGGAAAATAACTAGGTATGATTTGTCAGTACAGCTGGAAACACTGTTTAGGAGAATCTGAATGCAGGTGTTTAATTCAGCTTTCATCTGGGGTCTGCTAATGGACACGTTGTTAAATATGGCATTTTACATTTCACTGCAAACAGCATCATACTGCTGAAAAGTTTTCAGAGCTGATTGTCATTAATGACCACAGGTATGAAAGTGCTTTGCAGAAAATGATGTTCTCCTTGACATGAGATGAATGGTATAAAACTATGTCAGAGATTGCATCCATCAAACCCATCACGTAGAGGTTATCTGAGGACACCAGAAGGTCAGGTCACTGGATTTGATCAAGAACTGAATTAGGATGGTGTGATACTGAAACACTGAAAACTGTTAAGTGCAAGTCAAGGGGAATTTCAGATGTCTTGTTTCTCAGATACCTCTTGGCTTATTATATATCCTTATTTGATGTTACATATTTCATAGCCTCACTCTAACCCAAATATAGTGAAATTTGCAATGCAAAAAAGGTCACTGTGTTACTACAAATGAAAAAATTGCTACTGCATTTGTTAACCTTAATCTACGATCTCATCTGCAAAATATTTTATTCATAGATATGTAACTACAAATCTAAAGGTAGCATCTACATAAAATATAATAATCAACTACACAGAAATATCAGAATATAAAAGGTGAAATACATTTTTTCACTGATATTCTGAATTAAAAAAAGAAACCATTTTTCAATCACCTCTTATGAATAAATGTCTTGGCAGAGAGACGATCAAGAGATTTAATGGGCTTGATGTATTTCAATGGAGAAGCACCAAGTTTGGGTATGAGGAAGGAGGCATCTGACTGATTCAGCATTGCCATCCAAAAGCACTCAAGAAATTTTATTTCACTTTTAAAAAAAATTGCTAAAAATGTAACTCACCTTTTTTAAGCAGAATTAGAAGCAGATAATTTTATTTACCTAATTAGTTGCCTAATTGTTTTTGACAGTTCAGGGTTATATTCTTTCATCTTCCTGTGGTATCAACCAAATGCTAATATCCTTTCTTAATTCTAACTTTCTTTCCTAATTTTTCTCATTAATGCACAGTGGAGATGAAAAAAGCTCAAATATTGTCAGACGTCTGCTGTTGCCAGAAAGCTGGCAAAATAGAAGACTGACAGGAAAATGGAGATTGCCAAGTGGGAAAAATTGATCACAAACCATGAAAGACAGAGAAGGGGCAGGACACAGGCCATGGAGATACTCAGACTGTTTTATGCTGTTTAGGTGGGCTGGGGTTTGTTATTCATGTGAAATCCCTGCTGCATCTTGGCCAGCAAGGACTAGAGGTGCCAAAGCTGTGTCACAAGCACATCCTGGTCTAGAAGGCAAATGGCAAATGAACAATGATTTTACAAGCATTTCAGCAAAGCACTACACCAATACATACTTCTTTCGACAAAAAAGTAGCACTGACTTGTATGTGCAAAAGTTATGCTTTATGGTAAGTCGAAAGCAATTGCAACTAGTTAAATCTAATATAGAGAAGATTTCAAAACTATGATGTTTAAAATTAATATACATCTGGACAGTTTTCTCTGAACTATTAAAGTCACACGTTTCTGTGAAGTCATAAAATCAGAAATTGGCAACATCATTTATAACCCCATCACTCTGAACAAAGACTTGATAAAAAAGCTTCAACGATCACAGAGCTCAAACTCAAGTTCCAAAAGCTGAATGAAGAGGTTCAGTATCACTAGTTGGAGGTAATAATCTTTCTTTTTTCATTAAACTTGACCTAACTTTCCGAAAGTGTGATTCCAAGTAAATTTGCAACCATATACACAAATGAAGATGGATTTTATCTGAACAGTCAGTAAAACATTTTAAAAATGATGAAACAGTTTAAATATTGCTTAAAAATGTTCTTCAGAGATGCCAGAGCTGATGTAGTAGAGGCAGTTCCCCCATCTCGTCCTTTACTCCTTTCCCACCAGAAACCTTTAAAATGCAATGTGTTTATTCCAAAATCAAATTTACAGCTTGCTAAACTTATTTTGTGTGTTCAGAATGCACCCAGAGAATGAATTTATCAGAAATAATTAATGTTTTTATGGCTGACACTGATTGCTGCAGCATCATATTTCAGCACTAGTGTATATAATTGCAAATCGTTTCCTAGAGGTGTCATGCAAAAGCAGAAGATGCCTTTTGGAGTAGCGTAGTGCCCATGGAATATAAGATTAATGCTTGTATAGTACAAGAATACATGCAAAGACTTGCTATCTTTTTTCCCCCCTTCTAACCTTGTTGATGTCATGAATATCAATTTATTGCCTTTTTTTTTTTTTTTTTTGAGATAATTTAACACTCCATTTAGTCATCCTTGGTAATGCAAATCATATCAATTCTCCTGCCAGACTACAAGGTGATCTCCATTGTATCCCTTGGAAATGAGAGATCCATTTTTCTTCATTTATTTTTATTAAAAGAAAAAAATCTTCCTTTTCAAGACTTTTGATCAGAAACAATTGAGAATTCCAGGAATTTCAATCAGGCAGAGAAGTTGTAAGCATCCAAAAACACTACCTTTTACTCCTCTGTTCTTGTATCTGCCTCCTCTCCCTCCTTCTCCCTCAGCCGATTCTCATAACATGATTAAGAGAGCTGTAATAATTACAGCAGCATCTGAGGAATGTACAAAGTACTGTAGATTCCTTGTAGGAAGCAGCAATCCTGCCCTGTAACTTACCAAAAGGTGTAGAAGGGCTGCTGGTGTCTTGACTAGATCCCAGGGCTACCTTACATGTCCTAAAATCTCCTCTTCATAGTACTGTGGGTCACACGTGAGTAGGTATTTTGTGTGCTTTTGTGTACTCAGCTCATGCTGCAGGTTTACCCTGCCATTAAAGAGGCACATAATATCTTGGAATGAGGAAATCCAGTATGGATTTTCAGTATTATTTTATACCTCTGTAAATAAATATCAGTTACTTCAATAATCACCATTGCTCAAAGCCTCTGAGGTCCTTTCCAGGCTCTATGAAATGGAAGGTGCCAAGGCAGGGCTAGCTAATCAAACACCAGAATAAAATCCTCCTGCCCCACGTTGTTGCAGAGGGACAGCAGCATGTGTTGATTAGTGCCTTCCCATATTTCTGAATATGTACCTGCTCATTTTAAAGGTGCAAAAATATATTTTTCTGCTTATTTTTATTTTCATTGCACAAATAATAAAAAAAAAGGCTGTAACTGATGAAACAACTCTAGGGTTTGTACATTTATGGGATGCACCTCATAAAAAATACAGTCAAAGTTTCAGAGGGGGTAAGAAACCATATCCATGAGAAAGCAGGGTTTTCATATTATTATTTATGTCCAGATGCTAAAAAACACCATGAAATCATTCGGCTGTGCCTTCAAGACAAAGACACATAATGGGTTTTTTCTTCTAGAAAAGATAATCTTTTCTGGTTGATTTGGGATAAGCTTGCACCCAGATATAAGTTAAGGAATGGCACACGTGGTACCTGATAACATACTGATACTTCTGCCTGGCATTCAGTGCAGGTTGCCCCATAGCAGAGAAGCACTGAAAACTCTCATGACAATAAATACATAACATAGAAGCAGAATAGAGCACACCAAAGCCAAGTAACAAACTGCAAAACAAAACCCTTTCCTTGCGCGTATGGGGAGGAAATGGGCTCCTGGGGACCAGACAAAAACTTTGTGTCCTGCAGTGCCTGGTCATGTTGGTGATGCAAGCTGGAGTGGCCAAGGCTGCATGGACCTCCCAGGGCTCCCAAGTGATACACCAGGGCTGTAGGGAAGAGGAATGCAAGGCCAAAGATCTCTTGCACAAAGTATAATGTGCTCCTGGCTGCTTATGGAAAATACTTTTTTTTATTTAACTCAAGTCACTCAATGATTTCTTTTTCAACTTTTTTTTTTTTTTTCTTTTTTTGTAGGGTCTTTTTTTTGTGGGTTTTTGGTTGGTTTTTTTTTTAATTATTATTCCTTAGCAGTTCCCTGTTTGAGCACTATAGCATAAAGACAGGTCAGTTTAGTCTGCTGTATGAAATACTTACAATGGGAAATTGGCTTTCCTGGAAAATGAATATCCTTTTATTCCTGCAAAAGTATCTTACTGAGAAATTCATTGTAAAGAGCTGTACATCCAATTGTTTCCTTTTGAAGTGAGTGAAGTTTTATGGGAACTTAGTCCTGGAAGCGTATATCTTTGAGTTAATATAATCGTCATATAAGGTAGAATGCTTTGCCATGGCTTCACATAAAAGTAATATGTGGAAAAGCATTATTAATAAAAAATAAAAAGCCTAATTGTATCCAGAGGTGTTAGTAGAAATCGTTTTCTGGGGCCATTTTTGGGGTGTAATTATGGGGACAAGTTTGTCACAAATCTTCAGCAGGAAAGTTTTGATTTTCTAAAATAATGGCACTGGTGAATTCTGATTTCACATAGGAGGAAATGGCTGAGAAATTTTCACTCTAGAAGAAAATATACCAAAATATTATTTTAAAATTCTTGTTTCCAAGGTTTAAAAGCCGTAATTATTTTAAATGCTTAAATGGTAGCTCAGTGTCTATACTGGTAACTGTTCACTTCTGTTTGCCCTGTAAATTTATCCTATTAGTACATGTCTGTGAATGTGTGCATTTTTGTGCGTTTAAAATGCATACTGTATGGACAAAAAATATTTATACATTAGAAGTTACTTGTTCTTCTGTCTTTTCAAATATCTTGGTGCCAGCTGCCTTTATCAAAGGAACTGAACAGCTGAAACATTACAGCAGTCTAATTTTATGTCTGTTTATCAGGCACTGCTGCTTTGCTGTATATTTTCTAGAAGAGTTTATTGTCCACTAGGGCTCTTTTAAAGGGAGGCTTGGATACTGGGGAACTTAACAGTGATGAAACTTAAATGCAAACCCATTTACCTTTTCTTCCATGCAGTATACTCTATTACCTGAGTTCTAAAATGTGGAAAACAATTATTATGGTACCCTATTTTTAATCAAGTGTTGACTTTTTCTGCTAACTTTTTATTTTAACTGTTTCTAAATAAGATGCAAATTGGAGGATACTGAAATCACTGAAAGGTGGTTGTTTGTTTCAGGTAAAGTAGGATTTAATGGGCTTGGGCAGTGTTCTGCTGGTAATATTGCTTTCAATTCATCTTTGCTAGAAGGCCTATTCCTGAATAATGGTGATGTCCCTGGATCTAAAAACATAGCTACAGGAGAGGAGGTGCTGATAGGAAAAAGCAAAGGTGGGTGGGAAATACCAAGGTGACAAAATATTTCTGCTTTAGACCAGCAGATTAACAAATGTATTTCTAGTTTGTGTTTTGGCTCTTCATGACTGATTTCTACAATGAGAAATAAACACTGCATTTTCAAGAGTTTCAGTCTTTGATTCAGAAAACCCTTTAGCAATCTGTGCTTGGCTCTAAACATGTGCTTAGCTACAAGCTTGTCCCCACTGCTGCTGGGATCATGACAAGTCACCTTTTTAAATGTTTTAACTGATGGCAGAAATAATCACTCTGAGATGCTCAATTTCATTGTAAAAAAACCCCAACTTTCTACCTATTTGAAGGATTTGCATAATCAATTCTTAGGGCCATTTTTGCAGTTCTAACAATATTAATTAGGAAAAAGCTCATCAGTAGCAGAGCTTATCTCCATTCATGGTGCTTAGTGGGGCCATTCGAATAGAGAGCGGTCTTTAGGCTCAGGCAAGATAAGGAGGTAGACAGCAGCATCCTCTCAGCTCTTTTTAGGCGTGTTTTGCAAATAGTCTCCCATCTCTTGCATCATCTCCATGGTGTTTTTAATAACAAGCCTCATCACAAGCAACCTTTTTGCACGGTCATGGGAATGTGCTGAGGAAAGCAAAACACCGTATATCTATCTGAAACACCATTCTTTTCATGCCAGGTAGCTGCAAGTGTAGAGTTGATGCTTCATAAAATTCTGACATCCTGGAAAGGGAGTCCTAGATCTGTTTTATACGCTGTAGTAAAGGTGATCTTTGGAAATTGCTTGTTGAATAACTCCACAGTCTGCTGTACATCATTTTTACTGATGATAAGGAAGATGTCATCAGTATGGCTTACCTTGGAGAGGAAGGTGGCAAGATATTGAGTTGGCTGAAAATGTTATATTCTGTGTTAAAGACTTCAGTGGCTATTGTGGAAAGAAAATGTTCCCACCATTACTCATGAGTGTGCTGGCTGCAAAGTTTATCAACATCCTCCAATGCTGTATAGGCCAGTGGCACATAACTTTACAACTTCTAGGAGGTCCTTTGCTCTTGTATTAGGACTTCTTATTTTTCAATGCCATTTGGTGATACTTTGCTGTGAAATACTGACTCCTGGTATCAGGCCAGCCACGGGGATGGACATGTTCAGGTTTTTAACCTTCAAGCTCAGAACTGTACCCCTGCCTGATAAATATGATTAGGGTGTTTTTTATGATAGCTGCAAATTGTAGACTATTAGGGGAGAATGATTGGTTTTATGAGGGAAGCAAGATCTCTCTCATCTACTGTATGTGCTGGATCATAAAGGGGTCACCTCTCATGTGGGATTTACGTGGGCAACTGCCTGCTATGCTACTGAGAGCAGAAAGCCATGACAGGATATTATGAGAAGCAGTTTACAGGTTAAATTGTAAGCATGTTCTGCTACTAACCAAGAGTACTTGGCAAATTGTCTCACTCCTAAATCAGTTTATGTTCATCAAAATCATACAAAACAATTAAAAATGAATCATTATTGAGGTGAATGCCTTCTTTTCCCTTCAGATGTAAACCTCTTTATAGAGCTTTTTCTCCTGGAGTTTTCCACCATCAGAAAGAAAGTATTCTTTTAACCCTGGGCATAATGGATATACATATATACCAGATTTGTAATGTTTCTATAGATCTCTGGGTTTACAACCTCAGTACCAGGGCTTAAAAACAGCTGGTTTATGCTTGCGAAAGGAACTGTAAGACAAGATCATCTGCAACTAGGAAAATAAGCGCTTAATGACTCCACAGATCACCATTCTGTTTTATCTAATACTCATAACTGAGATTCCTGTATATCCTAGTCTTGTACATTCTGTACTTCTCAATCCTTTTAGTTTTCTCCCCTTAGATAATATGCAATACAGGTGTCCCTGAAAGTGGAAGCCTTTTAGAAGCTCCTGTTAGAGGGCAGCTGCCATAACCTCACTTCTAACACAACTCAGCTATTTTCATCTTTTCCTTTGGGTAGCTGTGGAAAGAGAGCATACTTGAATCTTTAGAGCCCACAGCATTTGTCATACCTGCAGTTCATTTAATATCTAGTACTTTCTCAAGACATTTGCTTTCAGAGGTGTTTTGCTCCTATTTGTAGTTTTGATGGATTTTCAGCTTTTCCCATCCATTACTGAAAATGGGAATTAACCTTGAGTTTGAACATTCATAGTCTGGTCATTACAATATCCAGAGCTTAAAGATCAGTCTTGTATGAACAGGCACTCATACGCAGCTGCTTGCATCCCAATTCATGGTAGTGTTTTCCTGTTGCCACTGCCTGCCAAAATATATTGGTTGACATGTGCTTTGTTGACATGTGCCTTGCATGCCTTTTCCTATCAATGTTTGGACTAAATTGAGGGTAATTTTTATGAGATTTTATATTGCCCTCTGTTTTGAGATGCTGGCTGGTTTTTTGTTCTTTCATTGGATGCTAGCTGCAGTATGATCATGAGGAAATAGTGAGCCATGGTTGGACCACAAAGCAGTCTTCCACATCTGTCCGTTGACGGATCAACAGCACTGTAAAATTATACATCATAGAATCACAGAATAGTTAGGGTTGGAAAGTACCTTAAGATCTTCTAATTCCAACCCTCCTGCCATGGGCAGGGACACCTTACAATAAACCATGATACCCAAGGCTTTGTCCAACCTGGCCTTGAACACCGCCACGGATCGAGCATTCACAGCTTCCCTGGGCAACCCATTCCAGGGCCTCACCACCCTTACAGTAAAGAATGTTCTCCTTATATCCAATCTAAACTTCCCCTGTTTAAGTTTTAACCTGTTAACCCTTGTCCTATCACTACTGTCTCTAATGAAGAGTCCCTCCCCAGCATCCCTATAGGCCCCCTTCAGATACTGGAAGGCTGTTATGAGGCCTTCTGTTCTCCAGGCTGAACAGCCCCATCTTTCTTTTTCGCCTATCTTCATATAGAAGGTGCTCCAGTCCCATGATCATCCTCGTGGCTCTCTTCTGGACTTGTTCCAACAGTTTCATGTCCTTTTTATGTTGAGGACACCAGAACTGCACTCAATACTCCAAGTGAAGTCTCAGGAGAGCAGAGGAGAGGGGTAGGATCACCTCCCTTGACCTGCTGGTCACGCTCCTTTTGATGCAGCCCGGGATGTGGTTGGCTTTCTGGGCTGCAAGAGCACATGCAGGAACCAGCTCACGTTCATTTTCCGTCAACCAACCCCCCCAAGTCCTTCTCCTGAGGGCTGCTCTGAATCTCTTCTCTGCCCAACCTGGAGCTGTGACTGGGATTGCTCCAACCCAGGTGTAGGACCTTGCACTTGGCATGGTTCAACTTCATCAGGTTGGCATCAGCCCACCTCACAA
>JAOEHY010003957.1:0-29750 GCA_025447955.1 Psilopsiagon aurifrons | reverse complement strand
AGGGCAGGATCACCTCCCTTGACCTGCTGGTCATGCTCCTTTTGATGCAGCCCAGGATACAGTTGGCTTTCTGGGCTACTAGCACAAACTGAAGCTGGCTCATGTTCATTTTTCCGTCGACCAACACCCCCAAGTCCTTCTGTGAAGGGCTGCTGTGAATCTCTTCTCCACTCAACCTGTAGCTGTGCCTGGGATTGCTCTGACCCAGGTGTAGGACCTTGCACTTGTCATGGTTAAACTTCATAACTTAATGTTGTTGACAAACTTGCTGAGTGCACACTCAATCCTGCTGTCCATGTCACCAACAAAAATGTTGAACAGGATTGGTCCCAATACTGACTGCTGAAGGACATCACTCATTACCAGTCTTCAACTGGATCTTGAGCCATTGACCACAGCTCTTTGCATTCAGCCATCCAGCCAATTCTTTATCCATCAAGTGGTCCACCTATCAAATTGATGTCTCTCCAATTTATAGGTCAGGATGCCATGTGGTACTGTATCAAATGCTTTGCACAAGTCCAGGTAGATGACGTCAACTACTTTGCCCCATCCACCAGTTCTATAGCCCCATTATAGAAGGCCACTAAATTGGTCAGATAGGATTTTCCCTTGGTGAAGCCATGTTGGCTGTCACCAAGCACCTCATTGTTTTTCATGTGCCTCAGCATGCCTTCCGGGAGAATCTGCTCCAAGATTTTGCCAGGCACATTGATGAGGCTGACTGCTCTGTAGTTCCTCGGCTCATTCATTTTTTTCTTCTTGAAAATGGGGATTATATTTCCCCTTTTCCATTTGCCGGGATCTTCACCTGACTGCCTTGACTTTTCAGATACGATGGACAGTGGCTTAGCAACTTCACTTGCCAGCTCCTTCAGGAGCTGCAGAAAAATTTCACCAGGTCCTATGGACTTGTGCGCATTCAGGTCCTTAAGATGATCCAGAACCTGATCCTCTCCTACAGTGGGCCCAGGGTCTTCATTCTCACTGTCCCTACTTCTGCGACTTGAGTGGTGTGGTCAGAGCATTTGCTGGTAAAGACTGAGACAAAGAAGTCATTGAGAACCTCAGCCTTCTCCAAATCCAGGTCAACCAGTTCTCCCAATAGCTTCTGGAGAGGGCCCACATTATCCCTAATCTGTCTTTTCTTTGCTACATACCTGTAGATGCCCTTCCTGTTATCTTTCACATCCCTTGCCAGATTTAATTCTAACTGGGCCTCAGCTTTACTGACCTCGTCCCTAGCTTCCTGGACAGTGTCCCTGTATTCTTCCCAGGCTGCCTGTCCTCGCTTCCACCTTTTAGAAGCTTCTTTTTTTCCCCCCTCATTTTCTCTGCAGCTCCTTATCCATCCAAGGAGGTCTCCTGGCCCTCCTGCTGCACTTCCTTCTGGTTGGGATGCAACACTCCTGAGCTTGCAGCAGGTGATCCTTTAATATCAATCAACAGTCTTGGGCCCCCCTGCCCTCTAGGGCTATATCTCATGGAACCTTACTGAGCAGGTTCCTGAAGAGGCCAAAGTCCGCTCTCTTGAAGTGCAGGGCAGCGAGTTTCCTGTGTGCCCTTGTCATTGTCCTGAGGGTCTCAAACTCGACCATCTCATGATCACTAGAGCCAAGGCTGCCCAGGAGCATCACATTTCCAACCAACCCTTCCCTGTTGGTGAGCACGAGCTCAAGCATGGCACCTCTCCTTGTCAGCTCCTCTATTACTTGCAGAAGGAAATTGTTTTCTACGTAATTAGGAACCTCCTCAACTGGTTGTGCCAGTCCATACTGTCCTTCCAACAGATATCAGGATGGTTGAAGTCCCCCATGAGGACAAGGACCTGTGCGCATGAGGCTGTTCCTATCTGTCTATAGAGCACTTCATCCACAGAGTCCTCCTTATCAGGCAGCCTGTAACAGATCCTCATAGTAATGTCTCCCATTGCTGTTCTCCCTTTAACCCTGACCCACAAGCTTTCTGTTGACTGATCACCTGTCCCTAGACAGAATTCCATTCTCTCCAGCTTATCACAGACATAAATAGCTACTTCCCCTCCCCGCCTGCCTGGTCTGTCTTTCCTAGAAAGCCTATAACCCTCCATCCCATTCCAGTCGTAGGAGCCATCTTTCCATGTTTCTGTGTTGCCAATGATATCATATCCCCGTAGACGTACACACATCTCGAATTTGTCTTGTTTATTCCCTATACTATAGGCATTTGTATAGAGGCATCTGAGCCGAGATCCATATGAAGCCAGCTCATTGCCTGGAGCACTTGGGATATCTCTGCATTGCTCCAAACATTTATTAGAGGTTCTGGCAACTGACTGGGTGTGTTGGGATGGAATGATGCCCCCCTTTCCAAACACATCTAGTTCAAAGCATCCTTGACCAGTCTGGCAAGTCTCCTACCAAAGCAGCTCTTCCCCTTCTTTGTCAGACCAGCTTCACCAGCCTCCACCAGACCTAGCCTACCAAAACGAGTCCCATGTTCTAAATAACCAAACCCCTGACTATAGCACCACTCTTCTAACCATTTAGTAGCCTGCCAAATCTGCCTGGCCTTTTCAAGGTCCTACCCTTTCACCTGGAGGATCGATGAAAAAACAATCTGAGCTCCACAGCCACTAACACCTTTCCCAGGGTTCTGTAGTCCTTCTTAACGTTTTCCAGGCTACTGATGTCTATGTCACTAACACCCATGTGAACTACAAGAAACGGGTAATAGTCACCAGGACTTACTAGGCCAGGCAGCCTCTCAGGAACATCCCTGATCCGAACCCCTGGTAGGCAACACACCTCCCTCAAAACTGGGTCAGGCCAACAGAGGGGTACCTCTGTGCCCTTCAAAGTAGGGTCACCTACTACTATGACGTGCCACTTTTCCTGGAGGCACCAGTAGCAATCCTCTTTACTGGTGCATCAGCTGGTTGTTCATTTGGTGCTGTCTGCATTTCCTTGTTAGTGCTCTGCAGAACTCTGTTATAGATCTTATACCCTTCAAAGGTTTAAGGTCAAGGCTACAAGCAGGGAAAGAGACGTGCCCAACCTGTTTAGGTTGCTAAGCTGGGGAGAAGAGTCTCCGGATCTGCCTCACTGGGAATTTAATGCGGAAGAGAGTGGTGAGAAGCAGGGTGAGACAGTATTTCTGTTTTCGGGGGAGGGAGAGTTAGCAGAGGCAGAGTGTAACATGTGTAAACAATTATACCATTTACTTACTTCTCCTTGTAAGGACTCTGATGAAAGCAGGAGTTTTGAAGCTCCCCAGTCTTCCAGCTGTGTCTGCTTCAACGAAGCATAGCCAAGCTCTTGTGAGTATGGTTTTGGTTCTCAGGTTTTTTTTTTTTGCTGGATATTTGATTTTTGCTCTTCCCAGAAGAACCTGAAACTGAAAATATTTTGCTCTGCTCTGCCCAAAAGCTTATCTCTTTTGGGGCATTTAAATAAGCTAAGTCCAAGGATATTTTAGAGTCGGAGGTTGTAGGTAATAACTTGTGATACTTTTGGTTTTTAGGAAGCTGAAGGGATTTTGAATAACTGGCGTATGAGTTGGCATCTATGTTCAGCACCTGTTTCCATTTGAATGTTCTGTACAGCTCTAGGTAGCCTCCTGTATAGCTGGATTTCTGCACCTCTTATGACCCCATCTGTCAGAATGGTCCCAGCCCTCACATCACAGAGGACACCTGGCCTGTAACAATGATCCACAAGTACTTGTATTTTAGTAAGAAGTGAGCTGATAAAGCTTGTTTCCTGTGGAGCAGTGAGCATCCCTGTGGTATCTCTGTACTGTCTAGTAAATGAAGTTCTGCTGTTGCTTTTTTTCTATTGAAAGTGTTTATAGAGACAGTTTTCTTTGCCTAGCTGCTTATTTTCATGAAATACTTAGGAATTAAATTCTCAGAAGCCTCTGCTCTCTCAAGTCTGGTTGAAGCTGGCTGGTAAATTCAAACTTACTGTGTTCAAAGTGGTCCCTAACTAAATCGCGGCATAAGGCACAACCGTCAGGGGAACAAACCTTCAGTGTATATTTCAAACGTGGTCCCAACTGTTCCGCATTAATATATGGGAGAAGCAACATCCAGGTCATAGGTTTTTATTGAACAATGATCTAACAGACAATGATTGTAATAGACAAATGCAGCCTTATTGATGACATTTGCTATTTCAATCATGTAAGTAAATATGCGACCCAGGAACTGAGAGGCTGCTTTGTACTGCTTGAAGTATTGAGGACTTGTGAAGGAAGTTCAGTTACTACTTTAAAAAGAAATATAGGCTGAGTAGAGGGGAGAGGCACCGTAATCTCTCAGAGACTTACTTTTGTATTGTATTTACCTCGGATATAAAATTGTTAACATATTCTTTCCCTCCCAGGGAAGCATAATAGCAATATTAAAGCTGGTTTTGCAATTTTCATCCTGTATCTAAATCCTCCCTAATCTTCCTTGCTTCTTATATGAGACTTTTTGCCTGACCTTTTATGCAGTACACATTACTACTCTCTAGACCTCTCTCACAAATAAACATCCCACACCTATGAGTGGAATTTCATCTGGGCAGGAAAAACTGGAACTTTTAATGGAGAAGGGTTTGTGCATGTCTCACCGTGCCACCACAACTCTGAGGTGCATTGCTGAGTGAATGCAAGCAGTGAGCTGAGTGATATGCACCACCAAGATGTTATATCGAATAGACTACATGGGCAAAGAGCTAGGAAAATAATGGGATATGGTTCAGGTTACTGCCTCAGCATTTCCTTCAAGCAAAAATGTAGGCCACTGGATCTTTATAAGTTCAATGTCCTTATTTGCCTTTTCTGGCTTTTGTAATAACTGTAGAAATCAGGCAGTTTTTTAGGGCTCGAAAGTGTGACTTAGTTATCCTTAGTTCTTGAGTTCCCTTGCTAATTACAGCTAATTTCATAGCTGTGTATTGGAAAGATAAGTTTTACCCTAACAGTTAAAGGAGGGTAGGAAAAACTTTAACAAGGGAAGCACAAACCAAAATTGCAGAAGTAGCAGACTCATAGCACCTGCTTCTGCTCTCTGTTAATTAGTAAGTTCTTGGGTTTAATTACAGGCTGGCTCTGTTTAGGTTAGTGTTTGGCAAAGATGTGTTCAATATGTATTCAGGAGTGTGTAAACCAGTTTTCTGGCTCCTTTCAAACAGTTTCTGCTAGTCAGAACTGTCTGCGCACGTCCTGCTAGGAAGGCTCTATGGACTTTTGGCAACATACGATGTGAATGAGTAAATGTTGTCAACATTTAAAGTTTGTACAGAAATAATGTAAATACTATATGACAATTACTGCAAAATGAAAATTTGCATATCTATGCATTTTTGGCCTGATTTTTATTTTGATATTCAGAACGCTGTCCTTTGCTTGTTATTTTCTTGAAAAAATCTGAGTTTTTCACAGCTGGACCTAAAATTGAGTGTAAACTTCTGATGCTGACTTCTGCAGTCATGGAAGGGAAGTTGTTTAGAAGCAATAAATCAATAAGGTATCAAAAAAATTAATCTGCTACTGCTATGTAGTTACAAACGACAAGAATGGCAGACAGTTTAAACAGCCATCTGTGTTCACAGCAGGCTAGAATAGACCTGTTTTTTTTCTTAGGTGAAAATATAACACCCTAAGATCACTCTTGCTCTCTCCCTCCCTCCTTCCCTCTCTGAATTTGTTCCCACTTATTAATAATTGGGGGGAGAGGGGGAAAATCCTCATTTGAAACAGCACTAAATAAGCCTACTACCCCTATGAATTCAGCTGGTGCAGGAGCTGGAATTTTTTTAAACCCTGGCTGATTAAAAAAGTCCTGAACAAATACACAGGTTAAGCTTACATATTTCTTTCTACAAATAATTGGCTTTATATGCCTTGCTTAGAAAAACACGACAAGCAGGCTTTGTTACTCATTCTCTCTCACCCACACAGTTGATAGGAAAGACAAGAACTGCCTGTTTTCCACCACAGTGACTTATGCTCTCTGTACAGCTCTCTGACATCCCGGCAACTTGCCTCTACATGCTTCAGAAACATCAGCACAGAAGCTGGTGGTGATAATCCCTGGTGGGCTACAAGTACTAAAGGGTAATACCATCACACACTTGATTAGAGCTGAGACTTACTGCGTTACATGAGGAAACGGTATACCCGCTGCTGGGAAGCCAAAGACGGTGAGTGACAAGCTCACCCAGTAGGGCTCTCCTGCTGTATGCTAAGTGAAGAGCCGATCTTCTGTCTGCGTCAGCTGGTTGCCAACAGTTCTCTCTCATATCATCTGACATGGATCACTAGAAGATGCTGAGGAAGACAAACCAAGTAACTACTAGAAGACATTGCTGAAGGAGACCTTGAAAGTAGGAATTAGAAACACATCTTCCCACATATACATGCTGTAGGCAGATCCTTTGCTTAGGAGGAGTCTTGTGTCAGTAACCAGCTGCTGGTACATGACCCAAGCTGTCTAAATTTGTCATGGGAGTAAAGGTGTCAGAAAACAGTGTGCCTAACTGTTCGGCGTAAGATACGATGAAGGAATGGGAGCATCAAGTTCAGCTGACTATTTACAGTTTCCTAGAGACCAGGAGCCTCTGAGCTTTGGAGTGGTGGTCGCTGAGATGGAGACAACAGTGCATTTGGGCATGACAACTAATATGAGTTCCCTTCAGTCTAATATATATCAATTCCCTTTTTTACCTATAGCAGTATGTTTTACAGCATGAAAGTTCAGCCTTCAGTGTCAGACCAGGATGAATAGTTGGTTTTCCTATCCCACTACCAGACCACCTGGTTTTTTTTGAAACATGAACTTGGAGGGACACAGCTGAACTAAGGAAGAAAGTCATATTAGGAGCATATAGCTGAAAGTATTTTGCCTCTACTTTTCCTTATCTCTTTCTCTTGCTACATGCCTCTACAGGGAGCAGCTTCCCTTTTCAGGAGGGTAAGTTGGGTTGGCTATAGCCTTTGGAGTTGTCTTTTCCCTCTCAGACCCCAAAAGAGACTTTTTGCCTGCCCCTGGAAAATAGGTGTGAGCTGTGACCAAACTAGAGGTGGGGTAAGCAAGAATACTGTCTTTCTCCTAATGCCAAAGCTGTTTCAGAAACAGTACACCTTGGGCAAGTATAAATATTCTTCTCCAGACCCTCCACTTTTTAGGTATTCTGAGAGCTGAACACAATGGGGATATAGCAGAAGGAGGAGAAAGGCTTCAAAAGAGTTTGGTGGTATAGGGCAATCTTTTTTTTTTTTTTCCTCCTTTTGGGAGCTGCTTCTGTGGAAAACTGCAATGCACATCAATCCCATATTGGCACTTGTGAAACACCATGGGTATGGTGATGAATGTCCTTGAGGAGAAAAGGTTTTCTTTTCTGCTAACCCCTAATTCTTAAATATGCACATTCAATGAGAGAAGACAACATCATCAGTGCTGCAGGAGTGGACTTTGGTGAACATAACAGCTCCCAGCACAAAAAGCAAAGGCTCCTAGGAGCTATGGTTCTTTGTATACATAGTTAATATTTCCCACCACTTTATCTCCTCAACAAAATGAGAATTATGCTTTTCCTTCCCTTATGGAATACCTTGCAAATTCTGCTTTTAAGGGCTTGCAAGGCAAACTGGTAAGGAGGAATATGAAATGAGAATTTCGCCTGTCCTCAAAACCATGTGAAGTTGGGGATGGATGCTCTCTTGTCAGGCAGCAGCGCATTGCTGAGTGGGAGCAACGAAGCCAAGAGTCTCAGAGCAGACTTCAAGAGTCCTTTCCAGTCATCTGCCTCCTACAAAACGCTTCTTTGTACTTTTTTTTTCGGGGGAGGATGGGAGAGTGGGGGAGACAACCAAGTACTTTCCCAAATACCCACTAGATGTCAGTGTGCTCTGCCTGTTCAAGTGCCCCCGGCTCCTGCCGCAGAGCCAGCTGCCCTCCCTTGCGCCTGCCCTCGCCCACCAGCGCCCCTGGGTGCCGACCGAGGGCCGGGCGGCTAGAAGGTGCCCTAGAGCTGAGCTCTCCTGTCACGAAGCTCCCCCGGTTTTCAAGGAAGGAAATTTGGGCAGTTGTGTTGGCGCCGTCGGGAATCAGAAGCCGGGGCTGTCAAATAGATGGATGCGTAAAGACGCGGTGGTGCCTTGGGATGGCTGAGTCTCGCAGACACACATCCCTTCCTAAAGAAATGGGGTTGAAATGTTAAATTGCCTTGGGGACGCTGCAGACATTGGTATCTGAATTGGAAACTTGTTTGTTTACCGCAAGGCCACATCATCATGAAGCATTTATTAAATGACATATCCAATATTATTCTTGAATACAAGGCTATAAATTTTCACTCTGTTTTATGAATGCCGCCACCAGTAAAGACTCTAGGAAGTGCCAAGTCTGCAAAAGGCAGATCTTTGCATTAGCCATTAAGCTCCTTATCCTTGCCTCCCTGGAAAGGTCATGGATGTTTCAGCTTGATGCGTTTGGTGCAAATCATTTCAAAGAGAGGAACCAGCCCAACATTGAATCCAGATGTGGGTTCAGAGTCACCCAGCCTCACTGTCCGCGCTCACAGCTGTTGGAGCTTTCCTGATCCCATGTTCTGGGGCTATCTCAATTGCAGTCATTTCACTCTTGATTTATTTAAAAAAAAAAATAAATCCCACTGCCACTATATCATCAAGTCTTGGCAGATCTATAAAAATCTTACATGGTTTCAAGGGGCTGAACTCTTGCGAAGGATAGAAATGTTCCTGAAGTTTAGTATTTAACAAAAAACCACGAACAAACTGTTATAGGAGGCAAGAGAGAATGCCTCCTTCAGATGTTTGATGTACACCTGAACTGGAAGTTCGGGAGAGTCTTCACAAAGTCTGAACAAGTAGGTCAAGTATTTGAGCATTTATCTATTTTATTTATTCTGTGATGGATGTACATGAGATTTCCTTTAAGGGAAACACAGACCTGTTCAATGTAAAGCAGATTAGTTGATGCAAATTAAAACTGAAATGCAGCAGGGAACCCAGCAACATCTCTTTCTAGCATAAGCCAGATATCCACCCTATTGATCTCATCGTTACTCAGAACAATATTAGGAACAATTTCTTACCTGGCTAGTCTTACTGAACTGTGCAAGAATCTCCCCAAGGTGATGCACTAGGTCCCATTGCCTGACTCACTGATTACTGCAGCGGACAAACGACTAGCAAACTTGGGGAGAAGTTCTGGGTTAGCAGAGGCGGACCAGATGATCTAACAGTCTTTTTCTTTTTTTTTATATGTCTCTAAATAGGGATTGAAAAGCTTTATGTTTCAGCAAATAGTGGAGGATATGACCAACTCTTTCTAGAAATATTCCATTTACTGTACTTTAAATCATATAAAACTTCAGGAAAGAATAATTCCTTAAGATATACTATTAAAGCTTGTTCCTTCCATGAGGCATAGAAATCTTCTGCCCATCATGAGACTGACATGTTCATCTTTTTGAACTCTGAAACTCTTTGTATGTGTGTGATACTAGCCAGAGCAATGCACATGGACAGTTAAAATGACACAATTTTTTTTTGTCCTCATGTTGCTGTGACATGAGTTTCCTCTGGGAGGATTTTTCTGCAGGGGAATCCTGCTAACTATGTAGGCTGCAGATGTTGACTTACAATGTCCATGAAACAGGAGATACTGGAATAGTTCTAAATAATCATAACAATTAAACACAATTGTTTGTAAGGTCAGGAATGGACAAAGTCAAGCAGGAGAAAGTATAGTAGTAGTTTTCACTGTGTGGAAGCACTAATGCTTTTGTGACCCAAGGCAAATCGTCTGCTCGGACTTTCTAGCATTGAGACCCAAGCTCAGATGACTTCTCATTAATTGCCCTTGGGTTGTTGCCAAAATGGAATTTTCTGCTTCTGAAAACAAATTTCAGGTATTGCCAAGAATGAAGGTTAAAATGGAGAATGGAGGAATTTCACAGACCTGTGTAGTGCCACATCAGCCAGCAGCAGGGGTGCTTAGGAAAGCTACTGGAGGGCAGAAGCTTTTCTAATGACTGAAGCACAAATATAATGATGGTCCAAGAAAGTCAAAATGAGCTGAAACCAAGTGGTTTGGAGAGAGCTATGTTGCCTGAGGGCAACTACTGGGAGGCAGGGTTCCTTCTCACCTGGTAGGCTTGTGCCTTAGCCAAGGAACACTAGTTGGGTACTGTCTGTGCTGCCCTGCCATCTGTGCCTGTGGAGGTTGGGAAGGGGAAAGGCACATGCACATGGGAACATCTGCTCTTAAAAATCTCTAAGGTAACTCTTTATGGGAAAGACATGCAACACTTTGAACGCCATCAGAGGTGAAGAAGAGAGAAACGGAGCAGATCTCATACGTAAGCTCTCTACTCATGTTCTCAGATGTCTATCCAGGATCTAACATCCTTTAAGGACCTATGAGGTTTTTATTTCTCCCAGGCTTTTTCACCTCTAATTTGGATTCATTTACTTTAAAATGGACAGATGATGCATCATGGCTCATTTCCCCTTGCACCCTCCCTGAAATACTTCTTGGAACTACCATATCACTCTCTCTTAGAAAGGACACATTTGACAAACCTTGTGCAGCACCCTGTTTTAATCTGCTCTTGTCAACCACTACTTCAGTTAGTCAGAAAGATCTGAAAACCCTTTGTTTCCATGAATCCCAGTTGAAGGACCCTGATCTCCATGCATGCATACACAAGAGTGGGAGTGTTGTGTGTGTGTGTTTGGGGTGATTTTAATGCTGTATCCAGTTGTAAAGCAGGCAAGCTTGGTAAGGTTTGTAGCACATTAGCTTGAATCTTCAGTTAACAGTAATGGAAATAGCGGCATTCACCCTTAGACTTCTCTCTTGCTGTAAAACAGCCAAATAATCTTCACAGATGTTTGTTGTTTGACTTCTTTCAAATCCTTTTGTTTTTCCTACTAGCTCCAAGCATGACTTGCAAATAAGTTCTTAACATCACCTCTGACCTTCATTTGTTCAAGTTATTAATGCACAGCTACTTTTAGTTAGGTGAGAGAAAAGGGTCTTGTGACAGGGAAAACAAAAGGAAAAAGTGACATTCTGCTATATGAGGGAATGAAACCATTTTCTATGACACCAGCTAATGTGTGATCCTTGAATGTCCTTTCACATCCCTGGTTTGTTGCTGACTCATTCATCTTCCTCACCAAACAGCACTTAATCTTTTGTGAACTCCTTTGGGGCATTGGTTAAGCCCTTATATTTCACATATATGTAATAAGCTCTGAAGATTTTGTTACCAGATATATTTTTTTTTTGCAAAATGGATTTTTATAACATGCCATTAGTGGTCTGTGACCACAGCTGTCCTTGGCCATGTTGCATTGTCATAGTCATATGGGTGACAGCTGTCGAGTAGTTGAGCTAGTCTGATGCTTTGAATAAACTTTTAAAACTAAAAAGTTTGTTCTCTTCTAGGTTTCAAAGTAAGAAGATGAAAACCTCATCTATGTTTCCGCATGGCATTTATTAATTGGTAAGAAAGATGGAGAGAGAGAACAGCCAATACTGTGAAAGCAAAACTCTTCACTTACCATTTTCAAGAAGGGAGTTAGTGGTAGAGGTCTTTTACCACTTGCAAAGTGCCAAAGTTGCTCTGATTTTACAATCTCTTCTTCTGCTGTTACCCTTGCAACATTAGGAGCACTGCCTTTGCAGTGCAATCTTCTGCTTGCTTGAGGTTTGTGCAAAGTGGTTCCTTGTGGTCTGGGGGCTGGAAACAGCATCAGAAGGGAGTGGGGCAAGGCAGCTGCTGGGCTTCAGCAACACTCGGTCCTGTAGAGGCCCCTGCAAGGCAGCTGCTGGGGAACATGGATGGTAGCTGCACCACATCTGGGAAGCCATGTGCTTGTCAGGAAGATGATCACAGACAAGGAGAGTGGCACAAAGAGATGTCTTTGCTTTCAGAAGACTACTGGCTTGAAGCATTTCACTGACTTAATTTGGCAAGTGTGAGCCCTTGTGTCCAATCGTGTACACTTCAAGCATTTACTACTCTAGGAGGTAAATAGTTTTTTATATTTCCTTTGGTTTTACGTTCATTCACTTACTCTCCATAGCCTGCTTTTCCTCTGGGAAAGGTTAGAGATTTATATGGACATTTCCCCACCCAGTTTTTACATTCCTATTAGGTGCAACTCCAAAAATGTTGGTTTGGTTTTTTTCATTGTGTTTAGGCTGTGTGCCATCATGGAGTGCCTAGCTCCCTACTTAATTCAGAGACCTGTCTGTACTGCACTGCAGCTGTCCTTTGGCCGACACAGCCAGGTTTTCTTGTCCTAGAAGTGGGGTGCAGGGCAGGCTGGCACTATATCTTGGTCTCACCCAATTCTTGGTGATGTAAAAGCCTAGCAGGTTGCTCCCTGGACTCTGTTAGGAACAATCCCAAGTCCTGCAACTGAGAAACAGCTTACATGGCTCAGTTCAAAATCTGTTCTCTGCTGCGTGGGCTGTTTCCCTGTGCTTGTGCAGTGCACCAGCAATTTTCTCTAAAAGACCTGGTGTGAAAGAAGTCCATTTTTTTTGGTCATAGCAGCAGGTTGAAGTGAGAGACTTTACGAAAAATATTTCATTTTAAAGAAAAATCCATTTTCTTTTCCAAATAAGAGCAGAGCATCAATCTTAAAAGTTGGCTTGGGTGAGAATGTATGCTGGCTTTGCTATAAAACATAATTTCTTAAAAAAAGAATATGGAGGAATATCATTTGCAGCTAAAGTGAGCAGTATACAGTGTACAGTAATAACGACAATTATGAGTTCTTGGATGCAACAGAGGTTTACAGACTGTGGTGCATATTTAGTCATGTGGTAACTAAGCCACTGATTTCCTCCCTCCACAAGAATTGACAAACTGACTGTTAGCTAAGTATTGCCAAAACAGTTTTTATATCAATAGGAGTTGCCTCAGGATATCAAAACTATGAAGAAATCTGTAGGTGAAGATCTCATACATTTTTTTTTTAATAATTCAATCTCCTTGGGGGTTATTTGAAATATAAAACCAAGCGGTTTTGATTTACTTTCTGAATAGTACCCAGTCAATAAAGTATGTTACGTTACCAGACCTAAAAGTCCTAATTGCCAACCTTAACAGTCAAACTTATGCCTGTTAAGGTTGACAGTGCCTGTTAAATACACAACCGGTCAAGCTGTATCACTCAGAAACATGAGAGCAAAGTTGGCGCTGGTCTCAATTTCAGTTCTAAGAATTGCAGCACTAAGATCTTCCATATTATCTTAGTAGATGAAGTTTGTGATCAGGATTATGCAGAAGTCTCCTCTGTGAGTAATTTCTGAGGCAAAAGTTTAGCTTTTTTTAGGGTTATTCTTAAGGGTTTATTGAATGACTTTGAAATGTAGCGCCATTTTATCATCAGAGCAATCTTCCAAAAAAGTATATAGGCATATATGAAGGTGTAATTAATGCTGTAATCATTGCATCTCTGTGTCTGAAATTGATAGTTACTTGTCTATTTTCTGTGGATCTTGTACAGAAACTTGCCAGTTATATTGGTTTGTTATTCAGGACAAGCCTGCACGGCATGGCTAAAGATTTCTGAAGCTAGAGGAAGCAGGGGAGCAAAAGTAGTTGCAGAATCAGTCCTGCTGACTAGCAGGGTCAATTCCTGCTTTTCAACAATCCATAAGACAGTGGAGGAGGAGTACAAAAAGAAAACACATCTCTGAGGTATAGCCAATAATCCTCACATTACATGCTGAAATCAAGCCTGTTTTGTTGTGATCCTAATCTCAGTCCTCCACTTCCACATCTAAACATTGCACGCACTTCTGTATAGAGGACAGTTTCCTGCACTTACCAAGGGGCAGTACTGCAGCAGATAAGGGGCGTGAGCATGCTTGGTCTGTATTAATCTATTATCTTCACTTTCTCTGTCTTTTTTTTTTTTTAAGTATTTGATTCTCAACCTAAGCTGCTATTCAGACTTTTGGTGTAGTTTGAAGGTTCCTCAGACAGTTCCTCCTACAAAGACCATGTTACAAACATTAAATCTGTAATTATATACAAAAATAGATGCTGGGCACAAAGCCTATCTCTAAATCAAGCTGGCGTGAGGCAGGGTGGTGTTACTGGAACAGTCTTGAGATCAAGTTATGAACCATGACTTGGATCAAATTCTTTACCTAGTCCTCAGTCTTTAGGTTTGATATATACAGGAATTTTGCAAGGACACACTGAAATTTCCAATTTATTTTTTATTAAATTGGCCATACAGTGGAACAGGAAAATTCTGGCAATTCAGAGATAAGTCCTGTTATCACCAAGATTTCTTTAGGACTATAAATATAACTATTCCAATTAAATTTGCTAGTTGTTTTCTTAGGAAACCTGAATTTGAACCTTCTGGTAGATCAGACTGACAATTAGTAGGATGTTGCTACATTAGGGATCCTCTGATCATTGCCACTAACCATGCTTTGGGTCACAGCACAGAGCAGTCTCCAAGTGCATAAACTGATTTCCTTTTAGACTAAATGAAACCAGACAACATGTTCCACTGTTTCTCTTAATGCTCTCCAATTATTTCTGCATATTCAATTCACAGGCCCAGATTGAAACTATAAAACTAGCCTGAAGTAAATTCCCTTGAAGCATGTGTCATCTGCACATCAGACACTCACCACCATTTTTTCACCCTATAAATCCACCATTATCAGGCCGCGCGCTTGCTAATGTAGATGTAGCCTTAGATTTGCAGTTTGAGAGTTTAACAAAAATCACTTGGAGAAAATTTCTGAGGTGTCTTCAGATTCAGCAGTACAAAGCTCTTAGCAATGGAAGCATATTCCTGTCTGAGAATTTTGTGATTTAAAAGCTGCCATTAAAATACTTAGACTTGTGCTGTGCCATTCATTGTTAGAATTTGCTGAAGATTGAAGGAACCAGATCTGAAGTTTGAGCGCGTGAATTTGCAAGTTGTCTGTTTTGATGATTGATAACATATTACCACCTAATGATTTCTGCTTTGCTACTGGTGCCTGAGAAGCACAACAGGATTTGAGTATGTAAACAAAGCTTAAAGGCTTGGATAGAGAGGGTAAATGTCCAAAAATAGAAGCTCTGTTGTGCAAGTGGCTACATCTGAATATACCACAATTTGATTTCTAAAACTTCTGGTGTCCTTGTATCATCAAAATTTTAAAAGAAAAATTATTTTTATAAACATAAAAATTCTTGTATTTTAATGGATAAAACAACTGGTAAGAGAAGCAGTGGGAGAAAGTGGATGAAAATGAAGAAAGTAAGCACTTTATCCTATAGTCAACTTGCTAATGTAATAAGAAATGGGGCAAAATAAGAAGACCATAGGCAAAAAGCAGAACTTAGCTGCTTTTATTTTGTGTGCATGTGAATACAAAAGAAGTAACACTCCTGGTCTTGTCCCCCGTTTTTGTTGGCAATCATCTGAGGTATTTAAAGAGTCGAATCTAAGCATGGTAGTGGGTACATAAGCTTTTGGACAAATCAGTCAGTCAAGTCTTTCTGCCCATGTGACAGCATGTCATCTTGAGCTCTTATATATGTGACAATCTCTGGTTTTTGAACTAAGCAAACTAGGTAAACAGTGGGTAGTTTAGACACGCAGTCTATCATATCACCCAAAACTTTTGTGGCCTCCCCATCCCATACATATCTATAACCAAACCATTTGCCAAGAAAGTGCAAAAGTGTGTTTTCTAAACACACTATTATTATACCCTGGTTAATACGTGTTCTATGGAGATACCATTTGTCCGCTGGGAGCTGGCTTGTCTTGTGGGATGCTCCTGCCCGTAATGATGCTATATATGCTCAGAGTCTACGTCCAAAGCCTCTTTTCTGCCATTCCTTGCACTGCTGTACATGAGTCCCTAAACAGCAAACTATACTGCAGCACAAGCCTGGATGAAGCTTTTTCCTAAACTGAACTATCTGAAACAGAAGCCATTCCCAAACCATATGTATATGCAACTGGTATTAGCTCTGCGTTTAAAAAACAAAATTGAAAAAAGGTGACAAATTGCATGTGTACCAGAAGACCCATATGCTTGAAAACCATTGCTCTGCTAAACCAGGCTTTCAGGTTCTGTTCTTTTGCCTTGCCTGCTCTCTTCCAAATCTTCCTCATGGATTTCTCAACCAATCATCACCACATGGTGCATGCATTTAAAGAACTGTCAGGATTTGTTCACTCAAACCTTAACTTATGGCAGCAGTTAGGAGTGGCTTAAGAGGTAAGATGAGTATCCAACATGACTCACCAAAACCTTTAACAATCCTGGTGTTACCTGTGTCAGTAGGCATTTAGGCGACATTGTTAGAATCTTGAACTACATGCTCAGCAGATGGAGATGTAAAGCCATGGACAACTTTTTATTTATGTATTATCACCACCATCAAGTGGTCAATCAATGTGCACCACTTACAAGCAGAATAGCCTTAAATTTACTACGTGATTTGCCGTTCACTGGAGTATTTTTAACCTTTACACATCAACTTCCTCTGAAATAAATTGAGGCTTAATTTACACTTCCATTCATGAGATGAGATTTTTGTGAAAGCCTGTGGCTATACAGTATAAGCAACTGGAAAGCCAAATCTTTTCTGGGTAGTAGTAATAAGATGCCTTTAATTTGGCCAATATTGATCTTAATAACTTGTCTGCTAAGTAATTTCAGTTCAGATTTAAAAATAAAAAAAAAAAAAAAAAGACGACTTTGATTTTCCACAAGTTCTGTGATAACTTGTTAGAGTAACAATTACTACTCTAGTTGTGTAAAGCTTGGTTGTTCATCACAGATGTGATAATGTCACAGACCTGGACCACCCCGTCAGCTTGTCAGCTTTAAATTATTACTCCTGGAATAATGAAAAATTACAGCTTCTTAGTATGGCTTTTTGATTTATGGGCAGTTCCTCAGAGATTGATTGGTTGTTTTGTTTTGTTACCTGGAATGAATGATGAATATTTTAAAAAATACTTAATGTTGGATCCAGTGCAAATGAGATAATTTTACAGTGACTTGTTTAGTTGTTTCCAGAATAATTGGACATTATTACCTGCCCACCATGCGTGAACTATAGGTCTCTAGAGGGGCTAAATAGCTTCGGTTGGTGTTTCCTTAATATTTCAATGTAGTTCATCTGCACTGTTCATACAAGAGGTTTTACCAGATGGTTAACCAGCCCTGTAATGACATTTCACATTTCCCGTCTATTACTCACTAATGGAAAACCAGACAATTTGATTCGCTGTTCAGTGTAACTTATGACTGACTCACTTGTGTACCTGTACTAAAGAATCACAACCAAGTGTCCCAGTGAGGTTAAATTGAAAGAGGGTTTGCTATTACCTTAGTAGAGCCAGTACAGACATCTACAACATTGAAGCAAGTAATTTCTTCTCTTTTTTATGATGTAAGAACAAATTGGGTTTTTTAAGGCTTTTGCTGAGATGGTTGGGCAAATAAGACAGCCGGATATCTAACCTGAGAGGATTTTTTTTTCTTAATTAATGAAGGCCCCATTATGATTTGAAACTGCTTTAAAAACTCCGGCTCTGCAAGTGGATGTGAGAGAATAGTAATAGGTAACTGCAAGGCCATGAATAGCTGACTTTCATTTCTGAAAAATGTACTGTTCAATTCCTAAATGTCAGGGCAACACTCTCCCGTCTCCTTTGGCTTCCCCGACTCATCTCTGTTGTTTCAGGTGCTGGAAGGCAGCCTCCTAGAAACCAAGAGCCACCTCTGAGCATTGCCCACAGCAGGGAGCCACCACTGTTCTCTGTCTCAGCAGCAGCAAACACAGCTAGGAACAGAGCTTGTCTTGCCTTTAATGCTTTTTGGGCAGGGAGGAGATGTGGGCAGTATGTAAACCAAACTTACCTTTATCTCCACCAGGCAGCATTTAGGTTTTTTAATAGGTTTGGGGATTTTTCTTTCTATAGAGTTTCATTATTCTGCTTTTACAAATGGACCTTTTAGATATGCAATGTCCTTATGTCTGATAACCTATCAGTATTTTATTTGTTATCAAAGATCTTCAGCATGGATTAGGTAGCAGGAAAAGGCTGCTTTTGAGAAGACATTCAGAAAAATGTTGTTTCAAGGCACAATCTTGCCTGTGTGCTGTCAGAAGTTGCACACCAGGAACGGGATCTGTAGGCGAAGACTGCTTTCTGTTCCTGCTATCCTTGTTACTCTTCTTTGAATTCACACTCCTCTGGTTTTTTGTATTTGTTCTCTATACAATTTCCAGTTCGACCTTGTTTTTGCATCTCTGGGCTTTTCACACTGGTTGAAGGCTCCTACACCTATTTTCTTCTATACCAGTCTAGTTTTGCAAACTCTTACTTTTTCTATTTGACCTATTTCACTTGTGAAAGTGAAGAAAGATGCATTGCAGCAATCAATTGCCTTTGATTTGTTGGTAACAGGTTTGAGGGTTAGCTAGTGGAAAGGAATCAGGACTGGATCCCTGGAATCCCAGAGCCCAGTCTCCCACAGTTACAAACAAATGTGAATTGGACCCTTCTTAAAGCCAAAAAAGACATTACTGCAAGGCCCAAAATGCTCCTCATATATAATTAGAAGAGACATGTAGCAACTTCAGGCATTACAGCATGTCTCAAGAAGAGAATGAGGACATCACCAATGTCTTAAGTCGCTGCTATAAGTTAGAAAGCTTCCATAATCTGGAGAAGTGGACCATGTATTGAGCTGGCAAGAGAGGGAACCCTACAGGAGGAAGCCTTCCTCACTTTCTGGATCTTGCCCAAATTGCTGGGTTTTATCAAGAACTCTCCACTTTTTAGTAACCTGATCTTACAAAAATCTTTTGTTCTAGCATTTCCCTAGCTAATGTCTGTTTTGCAGTGTGGCTACTTGACATGTGAATTGCACTTCTATCCAGTTTTCTTTCTTTGCTCATTAAGTATCTGTCTGCTTAGAGTTTTCTTGTCTTGAATCTTTGGGATCTTGCTGAGCACAGCTATCTGTAGGAGTCTTTATGATAAATGCAGATACTGGGAAATCGTTCTGTTATGATAACAAGGAAATGGGTGTGGGATGACTGCTGCTTAGTATTTGAATTGTGCTACTTCCTTTGTTTCATCTGTGTTATCTCCATCCCTGTCTTCTCCTTAAGGGCTCTTCCGGACATGACTACTTACTTATTATGTACATTTTACCAAATGCCTCATTGAAGTCTCTAAGTGTTGCTGAAGTCTGTTATGAAAATTTGACATGGTAGAAAGCAAAGAGAGGAGAAGATCATATTCAGAGTTGCACCATATTATTTTGATGTCAGAAAGTTGAACTGAAAGACCCTTTTTCTACTTTTCTGTGAAACAACAAAAAAAAAGAGGCACATTTTTATTCATAAAAGAGGCTGCTTCTTTAGCTGGAAAGAATTTTTCCCCGCTCACTAAGAATATAAATAATTCCAGCAGAAGAGAACAGAGAAGCCACATTAATCATGTATGTATGGATATATTTTATTTCAAAATTATTTTCTTAAATCTAAAAAACATTCATGGCTGTCTTGTTCAAGTACAGTAGTTTTCATAATATAGTGGACATATATAAGTATTTATTTCTTTCCTTAGAGACTTGGGTTTTAAAGCATTTTTCTTTTTAATATCCAGAACTCATGTAAGGTTTAGGATTGACTTAGGTTGAAGCCATAATTCTTAAAATGCTTGTGCATATGCTTGACTTCAGGAATGTAAGTCTCTTTCAATTCAATAGAACAACTTTGTCTAAGTTGTATGCTTAAAGAAGATCAAAGGCTGAACCTAAGTTCCAAGTAGAAGTTACAAACATTAGTTATAATGATCTAAGCCATAAAAAAAAATGCTAAATTAGCCTTTTTAAAAGTGACTGTACTTTCAACCAAGTAAGACAGGATAAACTATAGGTGAGAAGTGGAGCCCAGGACTGTGCTGGTCCTGTGACTTATCCCTGCATGAAAACCAGTTTTGCAGAAGTGGGAGGAAAAGAGGGGCAATAGAAACCAAATGGGATGGCAGAGAATGGAAAAATGCTGAATCTGGTGAGGCTCAGAGTGTTTCCACCCCTTTCAAGTGAGTTTTAGGCTCTAAAAAGAGGTAGAGAACAGCTGTACATGCAACATTCCTGACTGATAGCTCCTTTACAAGCTCAACATTGCCATAGTTGTAAAAGCTTCAACAAAGATCCCATTGCATCCACTGACAAGTGCCAGTAAAATTTTATTTTGACTTGAGAAGATTGCAAGTGCTTGATAACCATTGTTCAGAGGTGCACAGTGTCTTGGCTGTCTTTACCCGCACTGTACCTCCAAGCAAAGAAGAATGGCTATATGGCCTCTGTTTAGCTCTGCAGTGAGGATGAAGAATGTTTCCAGAGGCACAGAAGGGATTAAGTAGGCAATTACTGCTGGATGTCCCTGGTAGAGAGGCATCCTTTCTTCTTTGTGTCAATCAGAATTTTTCCATCTTCCTTTTCCACAGTGACGGCACAGTGAGGTTATCAGAGAGTTCATGTGGCTGGTGAAGAAGTTTAGGGTTGATTTAAGGGACGGAGTCCTGGAAACTTTGAACGCAAATTAATTTCCTGTGGAAATATGTTTTATGTCTTGGTGAAATACCAGGACCTGAATATGCTTCTGGTTTTAATAAAAATGTTTAGAGCTTGTTTTTTGTTTTTGTCAATTGAAGAAAATTCAACCATCTCCACAATTGTCCTGGGTTCAGCAGTAGCAGTCATTTTTCTCCTTCTTAGTAGCTGCTGCAGTGTTGTGTTTTTGACTTTCAGCCTGGGAACAGCACTGATAACACCGATGTTTTTAGTTGTTGCTAAGTAATGTTTACTCTGACCAAAGACTTTCTGAGTCTCATGCTCTGCCAGGGAGGAGGGGAAGCCGGCAGGAAGCAGGGACAGGACACCTGACCCAAACTAACCAATGGGGTATACCATAGCACAGCACATCATGCCCAGTATATAAACTGGGGCCAGTTACCTGGAAGGGTTAGATCACTGCTCAGGTCAGGCTGGGTATTGATCGGCGTGTGGTGAGTGGTTATATTCTCTCCCCTTGTTATTTCCCTTACCACTATTATTATTGGTGGTAGCAGCAGTGGTTTGTGTTATACCTTAGTTACTGGACTGTTCTTATCTCAACCCGTGGGAATTACATTCTTTCGATTCTCCTCCCCATCCCTCCAGGAGCCAGAGGGGGAAGAAAGGGGGGACTGAGCAAGCAAAAATGCTTAAACCACGACAAAAACAAAGCATCTTCTCCAGGTGACAGATCAGATGGAAAGTTTGGCTTCCCAGATGGCATCCAGGGATTTTGCAGTAATGGATGGTAATTTCAACTGTTCTCCCATGAAGATCTGAGCCATAGATGAAGGAGGGAAGGAAAGGCTCCAGCAGCAGCTACTAAGCACTCATCGGCGCTCCTTCAGATACTCTCTGGGATGTCAGTGTCAGCCTGGAATAGTGGCAAATATCCCAAAGTATTCTCTGATTTGTCTTATTACTGTAGCCTTTATCACAAACTCTGTCCACGTGTATTTCGGTCTGTGAGGAAAGAGACAAGTATTATAATATATACTCAAATCACAGCAGTAAATATTTTCTCTACTGCCTTTATAATGCACACAGAGCCTTGGTATAGAGTAGGATGATGTGCAAGTTTACCATTTTCTTGCAGGGGACTCTCTGAGATGAGCTTTTTGTCAGCTCTTCCCCCGCTGCCACTGCCCCTAAATTGCATTTATTTAGGCATCCAAACTACTGAAATTTTTTTCTTCTTTTACATTTGCAATGCAGTGTGGGTGGTATAAGATTTTTAATGTTACAGGACATACAATGCTGTACTCCACAGGAGTACTGATTTCTTGGTTCTTTGTTAGAAACAACCAAATAAAACTTAATGAAAAATATATTCAGTCTATTAGCTTTCCCAGTTCCTAAATGCCTATTATTTTGCAATTACTTAACACTTACTCTAATTTATTCAGCAAATATTTTAGTGTTTCTTGCAGTCATGGGCTTTCTTGAAGAGTTTACTACAGACTTTCAGTACTTCCTATTCAAAATTTGAAGTCTATAGAACAGTTGAGACTTAGCACTTCTTTAATGTATATTATTTAATGTATATTCTTTGCAACATCACTAAGCAAAAGCAGTTTCTCAATTCAAGGTGGGAAATGAAGAACAGAAACCTCTGAAGGTTTTCTTCTCCTGAATAAAGAAATGTTTTTCTTTCTTTCAGGATAAGTATAAAATAAAGAAAAAAAAAAAACAACAACAAAAAAAAAAAAAGTTAACCAAGCAAAAACCAACTGAGGTAAGCATATACTAATGTAGATTTAAAAATTAAAAGCACAAACCTTTTCCTTCTACATCTTTCAGAGTTACAAAAGTCACTGTAAGGTTTGTAGGCTAAAAGCAGGGGGTTTCAGCACATTTACAGGGAATTAGAGTGTGATAAGGGTAATGACATTGTTTCTGGCTTGTCCCTATGCTGCTTGAGATGGCTAACTTTGAAGACTCTGTCTTGGCTATGCAAGTTATGGAACATCATCTACCAGGTGGAAGCTCAAATGTGCAAAGCAGATTTTAAGCTGGTGTGAACTCTCATGGTGCCAGGGAAATAAATACAGTTTTGGCAGTCCATATTAGCTGAGTTCGAGCTCCTGTTTTGGGGTATAAAATTTGGGAATGCTAAAATGCAGAAGTGAGGAAGATGATGGAATCTCCTTGCAGCAACTTGTTGCAAAATTCATCCAGGCTAAGAAATACTTTCTATTTTTAAATTGTGGTTGTACCTGAAAGCCCTAACAGGCCAAGGTTCCTGTTTCTAGCTTGCCTCTGTAAGTTGTCAGAAACAGCCTTTGCCTCAGAGTCTGTGGTGTAAATATAAGACAAGATAAGGGAAAGATAGATACAAAGGCATAGTTTGGCACAGTGATTTCCCCCCTTCTTTGCAGCAGGTTAGCACCAACACCAGAAGTTAAACCTGGTCTTTAGACTGGTAGTGCACTCATGTGTCATGTGGTGGACTAAGACTGTGTACTACCAAAGCTATATCCAAAGCCCATTGGAATAGAAATGAAAAAAAATGCTTAGGTAATTGCATTTTTGGTCTCTCATGTTTTTAAAAAGACATTATCTGGGGACATGAGGGAAAAGAGAATCAAAATTATTTGTCTGAAGGATAGTTTTATTTTGCTTTTTTATTGTAGTCTTTAATAATTCTGAAAATACAGGTTAACTCATTGTGAACATGTTCAGATCTTGAAGTGGTAGAATTGTATTTTAAATGCTGCAAAATGAGAAAGATGCATTTGGTGATGAAATAGGAATTGAGGAGAAAAAACTCTGACTTCCAGTCCTCAAAGTGAGGTGAGATAACTAACTGAAGGGGTAGGTCCCAATTAAGTATTTCCTGCAGATATTCTGCCAGGGGTTTCTTTCCCCAGTGTAGAAGCAGTCTCACAACACACATAGCAGAGTCATAGATGCAACAACATGTATTTGTTCCTCAGAGCCATTTTGGTTTTCACTCCTCGTTGGTAAGCCGAGAAAGGTATTCTTGGAAGCACACACGCACACAGAGACCCCTAAATAAATTGTAACTGTTCGAATAATCTCTCTTAGAATTCCTATGTCAGAGCAGACCGTGTTCTCCTTGTCCATACTTATTCCGAGAGTGGTCAGGGGTTGACAGCATGAAGAAGTTGCAAAATGTCTTAGCTCAAGCCGTTGATGTAGTCGTAGTTCCTTATTACTTAGACCTTGGCTTAAGTCCTGTCATACAAGACTTTATATGCCTTCCAAAATACGCAAGTCCTCATCAATGCAGCTCTGACTGCTTTTATTATTGATGTAAATCATAGGTGACATGCTGAATGCGAAAAAAGAAATAAATAAAAAGAGCAACTCTAAATTATAAACAAGTTAACTGGAAAGAGGGAGAATAAATGAAAAGCCTTCTGGTCTAGGACAGCATAGAGACTGTTCTGCAAGTTGCTGATTTTTTCCTGAAATGATGAAGTGCATCATTATGGGGGGAAGAAGCTAAAACACCAATACAGGAAAGAAAGTGTTTTCTATAAAGTATGAAGAATGGCAGGTAGCTGTACTTTGACAGTGTATTTTATTATAGTAGAAATTATCCTCTTACATTAGTTCTTATGAAAGTTCATCACTCTAACACCACTACTGTACTCAATAATGTAAGCAGCAGACCAATCAATGTGTTTAACAGCTGTTTTGATAATTTTCAAGAGTTTTTGATTTTTTTCATTCTAAAAAAGGGAAAGTGCTGCTGTCCTGAAAATATCTAAGATTTGCTAATGGTAAAAAATGGGATAAATGGTAAAGTTACTATATTCATCAGCCAACCACCCCAAAACATTTGCAACTGATTATGTATTTCAGAACCTGGCTGGGAGTCATGAGGTTCCTTGTAAGCAACTTGCTGTATTGTGCCAAATGTAGGAAAGCTAAAAGATACTTCTGAAACCTGAGAAAAATACTTCATTGTAGTTGTAATAATAATAATAATACAGAGGTATGGGAGTAGGTTTTGACTAGTAAGTCATCCAAGGAAGATTGCAAAGTTGCATAAACCAAGACCATAATAAAAATATCTCCTGTATGCACCATTTCCTATTTTATTGTCTACAAGTTGCTGTTAAACTGTACTCAGTTTGTGTCTCTTCCTGCTCTTGCTGGAATATTTATCATGAGAATGAAGTGCCAGAAGCTGACGGCTTGTCCTAGGAGAGAGAATAGTCAGTTGGGGTTTAGTGCAAGTTTCCACAAATGGTGGTCTTCGAGTTAAACACATTTTTCTTCCTCCTCTTTCCCTTTAGTGACTCATGTCTGGTATGTCTTGGCTTCTTATAGGGTTTACTACCCCACACATTGGACATCACGCATCCTTTTCACCTCTCTCTTATACTTTCTCTCTCCTTCCCCTCATTATTGCTCTTTCAAGAACGTTGGACTCCCTCTGGACTTTGTACCGTAAGTATTTTTTTCTTCCTGATGGTAGGTTGTTCCCTGCTGCATTGCTGCCAGCAATGGAAGGAGAAAGCTTACCTTCTTGGTTGACAGCCCTATGTATGTCTCTCAATGTGCATTTCTTGGTCACTGGGATCTGGGTCATGAATGTTTTCTGTCTGTTCTGTTTCAGAGGAAGAAATTTTTAAATTACTAGTACTTTTTATGTTTTACCCTTCCTAATCAGCACTGTTAGCAAATTATACTGCCATTTCTTGTGCAAGAGGGTGGAAGTGATCATGGGACATACTTCCCAATTACATTTGTAAAGAATATTTCAAGTAATATGTGCAAGATCATCTGTATATTGGAAATATGTGGGATTTGCACATGCTATTGTCTCTGGGTAATTATGACTCAACTTTTGTTACCCGTGATGCAGACTTTTTCCATGTAATTATCTGCATCAGATGCATTTTTTAAAACGAGAGGCAAGACCTTGGCTATCACTGTCTTCTTTAAACTGATGTCATTAGATTGGTATTCTGACCCTGTGGTGATATATTACCACCCTTTTTTTGTTTTGTTCCCCTCTGCTCAGGTACTTCTGCTACACTAAAATGCTCTCCAAACCCCTACTCGTTATCTATTACTTCTGGTCCCAATCAAATCCCCATTACAGCCAATACAAGTATTTTCAGTAATATCAGAATGATTGGAATTGAGCACCAATTGAAAGAGAAGCAGACATTAGTGAGCTAAAAAACTATGTCAGATATTGGCTCATGGAAGTCACAATCTTATTGCAAGAGCGACCCAGAAAAGAACAAGTTTGTAGCTTTCATCTCCTTAGCCTTTTGCTCTGCAGTAGTAATGCCATCTGCTTTGGTTTGGGTTTTTTTAAATGTGTGGTTTACATTCCCACCAATATTAGGCAGATGGTTTTACTTGAAACTTCACCAAATTGTGGCCATACCTTCATACCACTCTCATCTTGTTTGGAGGAGCTAGTGTAAACAGTAAGCTGGAAACTGGGTGTGGAAACTTTTACACTCTACAGTTTCTCTCACTGTACAGCTACAACCTGACCCCTCTTTTTAAGCTAAGTCAATGTCCTGGCCCCAAGGGAGAGAACCTGCAGAGAAAATAAATGGTTGGCACTTCAGCCATACCCAGGAAGCTCAAGTCCAGGCAGAGCCAACTTGCTCGTAACACATGAACTGAACGTGTGTGCCACCTTTTGCATGGGCCAGGCAGACTTGTCTCACTGAATTCATAAGTCATCAATAAGCAAAAAATTTACAGGTTCAAATGCAGCACAAAAAGTACAGACAAAAATAGTTCAGAGGGTAGTGAAGAGGAAGCTCTCTGAGGAAACCTTTACTCCTGCTTAGGCTATACTGATATACCAAAGATTTCTTCAGGTCCCTTCATGACGACTTCTTCAGTGCTCATTGAAACTAGTTTAAATTAGTAGTTAAAGTGATGGGGACATCATAAGTCACATTTTTAATTAGGAGAACATATTGGCCAATGTTACTCTTGTTTAAAAAATTACTAAGAGAAAACATGTCAAATTTTTAAAACCCACCCAGACTGAAATTCATTCCTGGATCATGACAACTAGTAACTAGTAACAAGCATCTTATATCCTGTCTCTAAGAGAGCCATGTTATTGTGTATGTTGAACAGCGTCCTGGTCTTGGTTTTTATGTCTTCAAGGCAGTTCAGCAGCTAAAATGCAGATAAACACCATTTAATCAACCTACCTATTGGCTAGAAGAAAGAGTAATAGAAAGAGATGCTTCCAGATTCTTTGTGTGTATATTGTGGGCTTTTTTCTTGCACTGCATCTTATAGATACTGAACTTGAGGAACAGGATATGGAACATAAGGCCATCATTCTTCCTAACATGATTACAAAAATCTTATTGTATTAGCAGCATTCCAGTTTTACTTACAGAGTGCTTAACTGAATTAGTAAGTTTTATTTTCATGTGAGATACTATCATTATTTAACTCCATAATTTACTATGAAATCCTTATTGCTTTGTCACAGGAGTTTTATGATCTTTTTCTTAATGATAGGAGTTGCCTTTGCACCAAGGGAGTCTTGGGGTTTTTTTATTTAATCATGGTCTTAAGAGATTTGAAACTTCAGGGATTAATAAAATATCCCCAAAATCATAAAGCAAATCACAGCATACCAAATCATTTCTCCTTTGAGACTGGTGCCAAACATTTTCTGTGGTGTTCCAGTGAAACTGGACACTTCCAGACCAGTGGCTAGTAAAGTCAACAAAGAAAAGAAAGGAGAGTGACTATGTGACTAAACTTTTATTTTCAGAGCATAGCTGGAATTTCAGCCTCTCTGCACAAGTCCTTGCCATTACAATTTATTAGATGTTTTATGTAGCAGATTTTATTGAATGATTTAGGTAGTCTTGACTTGATCCTTTCCAAATGTGTTCAACAGTATTCTGCTACATGCAAAAGCATTTTTATATTCTCACTTTCATGCAACTAAATCTCTGAAATCTAGATACAGTTACCCGCCTGCTGCATATACTGTTTTACTTTCAGAATTAGTTTGGAAAGCCCTGTATGGCCTGGCCTCTGCAGCCATTTCCAGAAGACTTAGGATTATAAATTAGATTGTCCAATGTGCATCAGCATTTTGACCTGGAAGGCATGTGTCGGCCAGCAGGAAGAAGGGCGGCACTAGAACCACCAAACTGACTAAGAGCTATTAAGCTCCTGGGAGTGTGAAGTTGAGGATAAAAGGAAATGGAGAATATTAAAGATGCAGGAACTACATTTTCCAGAGCATATCCTGATTCCATGGTGTATTGATTTTCAGTCCTGGATTTCATCAAATGTAATACCTCATCTTCAACGCACTCCTGCAAAAGGACAGGGGAGCAAGGGAAGACAGCCTGAAGTAGTTGTTCTCTGCTAAACCCAGGGAGTAACTCTGCTTCTGTAGCAAGTGTTTATTACAGATCTTTTGATTTGCATTCAGACACATGCATATTGTAGAACAATTTATAATCTTCCTTCAGAAGGAAAGGGAGAAGCTTTCTTCTCCTTAACCTTTTAATAGTAATTTCCCT
This sequence comes from Psilopsiagon aurifrons, assembly GCA_025447955.1. Lineage (NCBI taxonomy): Eukaryota > Metazoa > Chordata > Aves > Psittaciformes > Psittacidae > Psilopsiagon > Psilopsiagon aurifrons. The sequence goes on along the minus strand of JAOEHY010003957.1, from coordinate 1,607 downwards.
AGAAAAACAGGTTTGATGACATATAGGATCACTTATGACACCCTGTACGGCTCTTGAGAGCAACCAGTGCCAGATCAATAAATATTTAGAAAAAAATGCTGCTTCAAAATACAGGAATGGCAAATAATTTATTTTCAGGTGTTATGAATGCCTCACCTAATGAAAACTCAAAAGCCATAATGAAGATAGAGAAAAGATTTAATCTGTTCTTGTTTTGCTTTAAATCATTTTTTTGTCATTCACACATATTAATTTGTTAACTTTATACATGCATAGTGCATATACGCACATCTGAACGTATCCTGTTGTCTCAGGTAATTCTAAGAGATCTGCAAGGGCATGACTTCTTACTATAAAAGTTATATTGATTCTTTCCTAAGAAATAAGTTATCCATTTGACCGGGTATGCATGTATGCGGTAATTATTATTTTTCCCTTTTGTTTAATGTTTTGATGCAAAGTTAATAACAGCTCCCATTTCTGACCAAACTCTGAAGGACAATTTATCATCTTCTATTCCTCTCTGTTCTACTGTCTGTAAACTGAAGAAGAAATGTAAACTCCATTCCACATAGGGTCTTTCTAACATACCTGTAATATGTATTTACATGACCAGTTGAAAACACTTCTTCCTTCTCTGTTGATGCTACATTGACGCATACATGTGAAGAAATGTTAAAATCAAAGGAGTGATGAACATACTTTCTTTTCCACTGAGTGTATCTAGACTAACAATCAAAATGTGTTGCTGAACTAGCCTTAAGAATATAAGTTAGAATGTTATTTGTATTTTCTTCAATGAAATTTCCTTCCCAGTTTAACATCTATGCAATAATGTGTTCAATATCCACGCTTTCACTTCAGTTGTTTTATTGGGTTTTATTGCAGCATTGGATTCCTCCAGTCAGAAATTACCATGTTGACTGTGCTGAAAAGGTACTTGGTAGAAAGTGGAGAAAGAAATAAAAACAGGGAATTATTTCCCACAAGCAAAATTTGGGGGTTTGATTGATCAATACAATGTGATGATTATGTCTGCTCTCCTTTACCTGCAGCAATGTCGGTAATAATAAATTAACTTTCAGTGATCAAAATCTCACAATTTGGTGAAACATTGGAACAAATAGTCCAGAGAGGCTGTACATGTCCCATCCCTGGAAAAATTCATGGCCTGGTCAGATGAGGCTCTGAGACACCTGGTTGAGTTGAAGATGTCCCTGCCTGCTGCAGGGGGAGGTAGGACTAGGTGACCTTTAATGCTCTGCTTCAATCCAAACTGTTCTAGTACAGCAATGAGCAGGAACATATGCAACTAGATCAGGTTACTCAGAATCACATCCAGCCTGGTCTTAAATGTTGCCAGGGATGATGCATCTACTACATCTCTGAGCATCCTGTGCCAGTGTTTTATGGAATCATAGAATAGAATCATAGAATAGTCAGGGTTGGGAAGGATTTTAAGATCATCTAGTTTCAACCTCCCTGCCATGGGCAGGGACACCTCACACTAAACCATTTCACAAAAGGCTTTGTCCAACCTGGCCTTGAACACCGTCAGTGATAGAGCATTCACAACTTCCCTGGGCAACCCATTCCAGTGCCTCACC
>JAOEHY010003954.1:0-28223 GCA_025447955.1 Psilopsiagon aurifrons | reverse complement strand
CCCTCTCCAGGTTCCCTGCAGCCCCTTCAGGCACTGGAGCTGCTCTGAGGTCTCCCCTTCAGGAGCCTTCTCTTCTCTAGCCCAAATCAGCCCAGCTCTCTCAGCCTGGCTCCAGGGCAGAGCTGCTCCAGCCTCTGGATCTAGATAACTTTTCAATACTGCAAGGAACTACCCCCATTCTACAGCACTGATTTGTGCCAACTGACACAACATCAACATTTATACAGTACTGTTACTATCCTTCAACAACCAAATTATTGCTTTTCAAAGTATGTACATTGAAAGACCACAATAACCTCATGTTAATACAGCCTTAAATTTTAAAGAGCTGTGTTCCTCCTCATGCATTGCACTGACACACACTGAGCTATCGGAGATGCCTAACAATTCCCATGTTCTCCTCCTTGTCTCCACACCATGCCACATCCCAAACCTAGCATCTGCCATCCCACACAACCATAGTGACAGCAGGATCTGCCCACTGGATGAACTGGGGTGCTGTAGGTTTCCCATCTGCGAGCTCATCATTTCTAAGCACCTGATATAGCAACTCAGGATTAGCTCTTTATCTGTGCTTTTGGAATGACCTTATCAGTGACAATGCAAAATTTGAAGGAATAATAAGAAATCAGGATTAGGAATTAATAAACTGGGATCAAAATGTCTTCGTAAATCATTTCATGCTCCTGAAGTATGGGTGGGTCTAAACACTAGAGAAGAAAGGAGATAAACCTCATTTAGGTCAGTGCAATTACCTTCCTTGGTGGGAAAAAGAACTCCTTGATGAATTATCAGCTATAGAAATCAGTCAAGTGGTTTTCAAGTTAAATGGGGAAGCACCTCAAAGAGAAATCTGGGTGTAACACACATTGCTGGCCCCATCTGTCCCCCTGAGGTCTGGTTTATCCCTTTCCCCCCCCTTTATTCACTGAAGTAAAGCAGAAATTAAAATACCTCTTAATCACTGTGATTTTCAAACCCAGCCCCAACTCCTCCAGGACATCCACCGGCTCCTCTAACAGAAGTAACAAAAACGAAGCAAAAGAGGAGAAAGAAGGACCAAGTGGGAAAACGTATTTACCAAGGAGAGCAGGAGCATTTTAACTGCCGCCCTCCTCAAGCAGCACCCCACAGCTGCTTCATTCATGTGTTTTACTGAGAAGATACCAGCCTGCCAAATCTCAACAACTGCTTTGAGGGAAGATAGAGAAAGACTTTCCCATTAGCACTTTTGATGTTCTGTGCACACAGAATATAACGGATGCTGAAGATTCATCTTCTTCCCCTCCTCTGCCCTCCATTCGCTTCGGTCTTTTACCTGGCAGAGACTCCCGAATCTGGAGACAAATCAGCATTCGTGCAGGAGAATGGAGGAGAGCCACTGGCCTGCTTGCATTCCCTGAGGCATCTTCCCACTGCTCTGGCTTTTTCAAGCTCAGGGAGGACAGCAAAAAATGGGAGTACCATAGGTTCTATGGATGCTGTTGGCTCCCCATGGTTCCATTTCCACCTGGCTGGATAGCTTTGAGCACCACAACGCTACCAGCAGCTGCTCAGCAGGTGGTGACCATGAGTTTTAAAGCCCTTTAGAAGCATTTTACCACAGACAGAAGCACTAATGCCAGAGCCCGTGTGCTGCCCAGCCTCTGCCTGCACAGCACAAGCTCCAGCCCAGCTTTGTTCACCCCAATGGGTGGCAAAATGGGGTTCCCACCACCCCAGGAAGGTGCCTGCCATCCCCACCTACTGTAGTTGACCATTTGGTCCTGCAGCAACAAGGGGAAGCATCCCCCCATGCCTGAGTGAAGCTGTCCTGAGCCCCCAGAATTTTGGGAGGACTTAATTGGGGGAATCTCAGAGGAAAAAGGGGATCCTCCTTAGAGCAGCAGAGAGCAAGTGATGCAGCACAGGGGCAAATCCGAACTCAGGCAAGCAGTAGGTGACCAAATCCCAGCTTCTTATTGCTCTCAGGAACTTAATAGCTCAACATTTATCTTAACTCAGCAGAGATGTGCTGGGGATAAAGAACCCATCTCAGTGCAGCAGCGTTTCCAACCCCACCTCTGCCGAGCTTTAAGTTACATCCTTTATCGTCTTTTTGCACTTCTGCTCTAGCAGGGCATCCAAAGCAATTACATCCAACCTATTTTTTCCTACTTCTATTCCTTGAGGTGGCTTTTTCTTGTGTGGGGCAGAGATTATGGGGTTTGGTCTGCATTTTGATTCACATTCATTTTCCATGAATGACTTGACTGGACTCAGCTTCTCTCTCTCAAATGAAGCTTCCACAAAGTCGAACAGAGATTTTAAAGTAGCTTAAAGGAGAACAAACAGAAGCTGCAGCATTTTTTTCAGGAAGAGCCCTGGAAACACAGATAGCATTTGAAAGGACTCTGAAGGCAGCAACATCTTAACAGAGCAAGTGGGATGCCAACATGTGCAAAGAGTTACTGCTGCTCATTATTCAGGCTCCCTTTTTGTGTTAGGAATGATCAGGAACCAAACATATCACCCACCGAGCTGTGGGGCTCCTCAGCAGCACTGAAACAGCAGCAAGGGCCAAGGCCTCCTGTCACTTTGGGTTGGCAGGGCTTGCTTTGGGGATTCCTTCACCCCATTTTCTGCTCCATAATCCCAACGGCAGTGGAGAATACCTCACTATGTTTAGGGGATGCTCAAGTTTCAGGTGGAGGATCTTGAGCACTTGGCGGCCCTGCGGCCCCAGATGGGGTCTACTCCAAAAGGATCCATAGGGACGCAAGGGAGCTCACACCTTGCCTGGATTATTAGGGCAAGCCACTCTCTTCTTTTTGGCTCAGAGGGACTGACACCTCCCAAGCACCAAATCTCAACACATTGTTTTGCTCCTGAATGTCTAGCAGACCCGATGAAGTTGCCAAGGAAACCCCTGTACAGCGCATGCACAGCTCTCAGCACTGGTTTCCCCCTGCTATTGCAGGAGCACTGGGTATCATTTTAGCCCAAATCCGCTCTCTGAACTACCCCTTTCATATTACCATGCCTCTGAGCACACCATTAGAAACACTGCTCTGCTAAGAAGCCCAAAGAGCCACACGTCCTGTTGATAACGTTTGTCCTTGGAGGGCGCATCCCTGCAGGAGGGTGGCAAAGGTGCATTAAGGGTGTATTTATCCCAAAGGAGCCAAAACTGCTGCAAGGATGGTAACAGGCACAGGGAAAAGCAGAAGGGAGAGCATGAAACGCACTGAAAAGCCTGTTTTTTCTTCTTTTTCAGAGGGGCTCAAGGACATACAGGCAGGAAGCTAAACCTCTAGTATGCTCTTTCATGACAGAGTGAAAGACAGCTGCAGTTCAAAACCAGGCTGCCTTCCTCCCCAGGAGCAAGGAGAAACCTCTCCCAGGAAGTCTGCATAAAACCCCACCAAACCAAGGCACGGAGAAATGAAGATAATCCTACAGCAAATGACCAGCAGCAAGCGAAGCAGAACAGCCTTTATAGCACTTTCCCATCCCTGGCAGAGGTCAAGGCCAGGTTGGAGAAACCTGCTCTAGTGGCAAGTGTCCCTCCCCACAGCAAGGGGTTGGAACTGAATGAGCTTTAAGGTCCCTTCCAACACACACCAGGCTGATTCTATCATTATCTCTACTTGCTTCAAAAGTCTGCAAGATTCTGTACTCAGAGAGCTGGACAAAGGCACCATGCAACCAATGGGAGAAATGAGCTGAAAAATAACCCCTGTATTTCCCATCCAAACTTCTCTTTCCCGAAGGAATTTAAGCTCTCTGAATTAAGCCACCCTCCCATGGAAAACAGGCCCTCATGAAGGGCAAGGCTCAAGACACTGCAGGGATGCAGATTTTAAACCCATTCATTATGCAAACAGCTCATTTATTGCTGCTGAGCTGAAAGCAAGAATCCCAGGCATGCAAATAAAAGGAAGCAGGGAGCAACAGCAAGCAAGTGCGAGATGGCATCTGCTGATTTGGGTAATAAAATAGCACAGACCCAGCAGGTAGCAGCTTATCCTAGAGTTTCCAACTGCAAGTTGAAATCAGTCTTCCAACCAACACCAGTGAGTCCCTGGGCTCTGCAGGACCATACAACAGGAGCATCTCTAGCAAGCAACAAGCTGGAAGTCACTCTAGGCAGCACAACCTGCCATAAGCCTATTTATTCCCAACCCTTACACATCACAAGATGCCTGAGCTGAGCACAGCTAAAATTCAATCATTCAGGGTCATGGGGCGCTTGCAGAGTGGCACAAGGTAGGGAGCTGAGGCATGAAGGGGTTATAGATTTTGTCAGGAGGGCTGCAGCAGAGCCAGAACCACAAAGCTGCCTCAAAACCCTTAATAACCACCCCTGTGCTGGGTGGGAACAAATGCTCATTACCATCTGATAAGGATTCAGAGGGAGAATGTGGCTGGGAAAGGAGACAGAACTCCAAGTTAGGCGGGAAATTTTAAGCAGGACTATCCTGGGAACAGCCTGCCTCCACGTTTCTCTTACAGTGCCTGGAAGCACAAGCAGAGTCCTGTGTATGATGCTCCACAGCCAAGGATGAGCCTTTGTCCTCCAGGAACTGAATCACGCACAAGCATTTCAGAGCCTCAGCGCCTTCCAGCTACTGAATCTAATTTGGTTCCAAGTCCTGGAAATGACCTGGCACGGGGCATCGCTGCACATTACAGCCATGGGAAATAATAAGGAATTTAAAAAGCAAAACAGACACATTGAACTGAGTATTAAAGAAACTTTCAAGTTCGAACACGGGGGAAAAATAGGGATACGGAGCCAGTCCAACATCATCACTCAAGGTCAGATGGAAGAAGAAATCTCTGCAGACTTGCCTTTTGTACTTAATGATCGTAAAGGTCTTTTCCAACCCAGCTGATTCTATGACTGTTTGTACCATTATGCTAATATCATTAACACAGAATCGTTATGTAAATTGTGGGGGTTTGGCTATAGCTATCATAAGGTAGTTTTGATGTAGAAGCGAAGCCAAAGCAGCTCAGTGCCTGGGAAGACCCAGCAACGCAGGAAGGTCCCTGGCTGGCTCAACATACAGAGCCCACCTGGACAGACTCTTATTTGCCTCCTGCAAAGAGGATTCACTCCATTTTATGTACTTCTATATCCTTAAACAGCATAAGTTTCAGTTTAAAGTGTGCTAAAAGTCTCTTTGCAACTCTTGCTGCCAAATGACAGAAATGGCATGAGAGATCCCGCCAGGATTTGGTCAAGCAGTTATCAACAAGCAGATTAATTGCTAAGACAGCAAGGTCCTGATCCACAGCAACCTGACAAGAATCAGGTAATCAGTCATTATGTGTCTATTACTCAAAGTCCCGGAGCTGGCACAACACCCACGTCTGGAGCCACATCAACCCACGTGATGACAAATAGCACTAAATGTTTCCTGCCTCAAAGCAGCCAAGCTCAGCAATTTCAGACCTGAGAACTGAAAAGCATGAGTTTACCTGGGCTGCAATTTCCCAGCAAGAGCTGTATTGTGCTCAGAACCACAAGTGATTTCTACAGCGGAGAGACTGCTCCTCACTTCAAACAAGAACATAAGAAATAACGTTAAGTGCAACAATACCCTGCCTGACTTCGTGTTTCAATAAGCATTCACGTGTGGTCCTGAACAGATGAAAGACAAGTGCTATGGGCTGAATGGGCTCCATTGAGTAAAGGTAATTAGCTGTATGAGCATATGCAAGATCAGGACCTAAATTTGTTCTCTGCCTCCTGGGACACTGATAAATCCTTTTTCTTGTGGTGGCACAGTGTCGATAGTCAGTGCAAGTCTAATCATCCCTGCCTGTCATATAGCATTTTCCTTGCAAAGGCATTAAGGTCAGGGAAATAGCAGCTCAGGTGAAAGAAGAGCCTTGTCGGTGACCTTATCATGAGCTATTGTCAGATCTGGAAGCAGGACTCATCTTTCCCAAGCTGTCACTAAACGATGCAAATACCACCACAACATTTGCTGTGATTAACCAGCAAATAGATAACGGATGGGATTATCAGGAGCTGCACCCCCCAAGACAAGGCTCGAATTTCACTCATCTCTAACAGATATTGCCACAACAGATGATGAAGTCTGTTATTACATCCTTGACCCTGTGACTCTTTATTTGCATTGTGAAGCTTTGGCATGACCTGCTCTTGTCTGGCTGGTCCCTTTGCGGCAGAACAAGGGGAACAGCAGCTTCGGCTATGTGGGATACAGTGCTAGAGGGAATTCAGCATGCATCAAAACACAGGTAACCTCCATCAGATCCCTCTGAAACATGGCTTTTGCAGGGTTGAACATCACTGGGTTTGGTGGTGTATGGTTTTCTGTTTGTGATTATTTTAATAATGAACAGAATAGCTCAGTGCTGCTGTACGCAAGCAGCATACCTGGTATATAGGTGCTAGACAAGACCAAAATCAGCTTGGGCAAGCAGAGGCTTTCCTTTTTTCCAAGGACAGCTCAAATGGAAACCGACACCATCCACTCATTTCTTCCCTTCTTTATTCATCTAGCTCCCCACTGACTGTAAATCCAATACAAGCAGTTACCTTATTCACATCTGATTGGTCATTCCAGCCAAAATTATTCTCATAATTCCCTTCAACAAGAACCAAGGTCCTATACTGCAGAAACTTTTATTTCCAATTCCTTCACTTGCGAATGATTACAGTAATTATTCTAACTCCTATATAGCACTTTCTATACAAGAGCTTTAAGAGCTTTAACAATGGAAGGTTATTACCAGAGCTTTAACAATAGAAAGTTATTACCAGCATCCTTATTTGTGAGAATGAGGCACAGATCAAATGAATTGGTGAAGATCATTCATCAACTCTGGCAATGCCAGGAACAGAACTGTCGTCTCCTGACTCTCCATCCAGTGCTGATTTGGACAGGGAAAAGAAAAAGCATCCCTGAAGCACATCTAAAATGGGAGAGGTTTGTTTTAAAAGGGCTGAAAATGAGCTTTTTCCAAAGGAGCATCCTCATCAGGTTACATGAAATCTGATAAGAATTCTGGAAGAGATTAAATGATGTTATTGATTGCTGCATAGTGGGGAAATACATGAAAGAAGGAATGTGCATTTTGGCCACTTTCTTTTCTCCTTGGGGCATCCCGCAGGGGATACCCACCACCAATCACATAGGACTCTACCCTACAATATGAGGGATGTCACATTTAAGAATTATAACTCTTTCCTTTTCCTCATCTCTCCCCTTCCCTTTGTTTCAGCCCTTGGACTTTCAAAGTTGACACATTCAAAATGCACAGTGAATTTTGACCATCTTGGCCAACACGATTTGCTCAAAGCACCAAACATGCACTAAGTCTCTATAAGGCTCTCCCTTCTTGGAAGTATTTCATGAGACAACTTATTTAGAAGAAAGAACAGACCTTAATCAGCAGAACAGGCACAGAGAAACAGAATATTTATACAAAGCCACATCCTGATACCAAACACAATGCAATCCTCCGAGGTGGCGATTAAGCAGATTGCCCAGTGGAAAGGAAATTCAGCAAACCAGATTATCTCTAACAGGCTTATCCACTGGAAAAATAATCACAGCAGCGATGAGATAGTTTTGAGACACAATTAATGAAAGGTAGGGGAGAGCAGAGATTGTAACAGGGTGACAAAGAGCTAGAATCCATAACATACAGACTGTCACGGCTGATCAGACCTAAGGACATTACACAACCCATTGTATGGCTGAAAGAGGAAAGGGGCATCAAGATGTTCACAGTGCCTTGTGTCTGGTTGTGCCAGGGGCATAACTGCTTTTATCTTTTTTAATACAGCAACAAGAATTCCCGTTAGTCCAGTCGACATCCATGAGGATGATGGATGAGAAGAGTTTCTAGTAGCAGCAATGTACTCTTCCTTACAGCCCAGCTGCTCAAGGCCGCAGCTATGTCCCACAGCAGAAGGAACCATCTTCTTCAGAGCATGATCCCAAACATTTAAACTCACGGCAAAACTCCAGCAAACTAAAAATGTGTAGAGGAATACAGCTCATGGGATGGACTTGGACTGGAAACCACAAGACATGGCTCTTCCCACTGCCGCAGATTTCCTAGAGCAAAAGCTTCTCCTTGAGCTGGACCACAATGGCACATGAACAGCACAGAGCTCTTGCTCTACACTGCATTGCTGCTGAGCTAACTGGATTTCCCTTACAGAGTTATTTTATGTTATTTCCAGCCCAGACTCCTCTTAAATCTCTGACCTTAAGTCAGAACTCAATAGCAGACAAAATCCACAACCCTAAATCTTTTGTCCTCCTCCTTTACCTTGAATGTGCTGCTACTTCCATGTGTTCCTCCAAAAAAAAAAATCCCAATGGGAAATGTATGAGGGCTCCTGACATGGGAAGATGCCATTAACTCTGGCTGCAGACGGGACAAGCAGGGGCAGAGAGATTAAAGGATCTGCCTGAGCTAATGACATGGACATCTTTCTACTGACTTCACTAGCCTTTGGACCAAATTCCTGTACAAAGAGTTGCACTCAGGAGCTATCAAGGAGCATAATTCATTAGCTTTTTTAAAGTACTTTTAGATCCTTGAGTGAAAGAGGCTATCAAAGTGAAAAGTTATTTTATTAACAATAACAGTCTAAGAACTGCAAGTTGAATCCTTCAGTCAAAAGCCTCACACCACAAATGGCTTTGTAACATGGAAACACCACAAAGTCTTAATATTAAAGCTTCCTTTAAAAGTCTGCTACTACATGCCAGTTTTCCATATCAGATTCCTTTTATTGCCACGAATTCTGATGGTGATTTTTATATTCCCACACGGCAGTGTGGATCCAAACCCACCTGGGGAAAACAAAAGGCTGTAAAGCCCACTGCAACCCCTGGTAGGTTCTTACTGTCAGCAGACTTGATGGGCTGGATATGCTGTGTGAAGACACTGACCACAGGGTCTAACTGCAGGACACCCATGCACCCTGACCTCCTCTCATCACACTGGGAAGCAGCAAACAACGCTATGGCAGGCTTTGTGCATGCATTCCTCAGGCACAGGAATGGCACACAGGCAGTTCAAGGGACACAAGGCAAGAAGCCTGGCACGGCTGAAGGCTGCCCTTGCGTGCGGCTCCTTCTCTTCCAAACAAAGTCTCCAGCCTATAAAAACATTGGCAGCAGGCGCCGGAAGATGCACAGTGCACTCTTCTAGTGTTTCACCAGTGGAATAGACTTCATCCTGTTTCCTCTGGCCGCAGATCAAGCAAGACTCCTGACAGGAATTTTCCATTATCCTGTGGCAAACACAGCAGGGCAATCTGGCCACTTAACCGCCTTACACTCTGACCCCCTCTTCAGCAGCACAAGCGGGTGCATAAAGCACAAGCCATTTCTTGCACAGTTGCTGATTCCAGCGCTGCAGCCCAAGCAAGGAAGGGCTGCAAATCCCAGGTTGCATTATGAGACTGCATTGGGGTGATGAAGAAACCCCTTGGTCTTCTCGGCTTCACCTCTGCCCTCCTGGCAGATCCTCCTGGGCCCTATTTCCAGTTGCTGAATGCACAGCCCAACAGATTTGTAACCAGGGAAAGATGGAAACCCTCAGTATCGCTCCTCTGTTCCTACTTCAGTAACTCCTTTTCTTGCACTGCTTTTACAGTAGACTGCAAACTCATCTCCAAAGCCTGTGCAACCACCCCACCACTGCTCATAGCTGGATCTCCACAGAAGAGGCACAGCGAGTGCCAAATTCACCCCCTAGTAACCCAAAGAAGAGTATCCACATGACTTCAGCAACCATCCTCAGGAAGAGGGGCTCTGGAAACACATACAAAACCTGCATCACCTTTGTGGGTACACAGACTATTGACTGACACAGGTGCCCTCGAATCACCAAGGATCAGGAGTCCTTTTTGCTTCACAGGGTGGTACAAGGGGTTTGCTCAAGGTGCGCTCACAGCACTGATAAACACACAGAGCTTACTCTGGCTTTCCCTATGCCACATTTATTTGCTCAGGAAAAATGCCAGGCATCTCCTCATCCCTGCCCATTTCAGATGTGGTTTCTACTTTTCCCAGGGTCACAGGCAGCGACAGGCATCCCCGAGGCTTATTTGTGTTTGGAACCATCTGCTAAACCAGGGAGGACTGAAACAGCCTACAATGAAAACGAGCCACTGAAGAGCACTGTGGTTTCCTTGGTAGTGACAAAAAACGTTTGCTTTACTCCCTCTTCACAGAGATCTGGTCTTGAATAACGCAATGGCTCAGCTCCAACTACACCATTCCTTGTAGCAGCATGGTTCACATCATCTAGGAGAAGGCTGCCACTCCAAAACCACATGCTTAATTACACCACAGCATATCAACCATTTCACTTGGTCTAGTTTGCAGGGGATGGGAAATGCTGGGATGTCTCACCCCTAAGTTAACTGCACCTGAGTCATAGCAGTGTGCAGGTGCCCACTCCCTCCCCTTGGACACCACACCCATCATTAAGCTGTCTTAAAATGAACTAAAAGAGCTTTAATCCCACAAACAGCTTCTGCATCATAACAGAGAACAGCTCCCGAGTCAGCATCGCAACAGGGAGAAAAGCAACCGTCCCCCAGCGTGGGGACAGGAGCACAAAGCCCACATTGTCCTTCACTGCAACTAACTCCAGGGGAATCAAAAGCCCAAGGCTCTGTCTGTGAAGGGCAAAGCTTTTCTAGGACACATCCAGCAAATGGCAGGTTATGCCCTGCCACAGCAAGATACTGCTTGTGCACCCCAAAACCCCACCTTGGGACCTCTGTAGCAGCCAGTGCAGTCAGAGACCCTGCCCAGGGAGCTGCAATTTCAACCTCCCAACAGAATGAGTTTCACAGGATAAAAGAAGAGCCTTTCAAATCCTATTTTCAATTTGTCAGCACCTTCCTTCCACTAGAAGGGCTGAAGTTGGTGGGAACACTGTGAAACAAGTGCCACATCTCTGAAACCAAACCAGCAAGGGACCGTATCACGTCTTCAAAGATTAATCTGTACTTACCAACTAATCAGCACTGACAAAAATAACTCATCCAATTATAAGAACACCACCATTTAAATCATGAATTATATGCCTTATTAAGAAGTAGAATAGATCAGAGATTGTGAAACAATTGCAATTAGTAAAACAAGAAATGCCAGGAAACAAAAAGCCCCTACAAGTGTGATGTGAATTGTAGGCATTAATCTTCCCAAATAGTGACTGATCTCCTTCCTACATACTGAATGTCAGGAACAGTTGAAGCCTATTGCAATTCCATGAATGCAATTCCCTTTAAAATTGCTGAAAACTCCTTTTAAGAACTTGCCTCTGCTCCCCCAGACCCACCCTCAGGCTGTCTCTCCCACCTCATACCCTTTGATGGGCAAAAAACTTCTGCAGTACACAAAATGTTGGTCCACACAGGAGCTCCTTCACCAAGCAAGGTGCAAACCCATCCCTTGCCCATGGGGGCTTTCTGCAAGAGGACACCTCTTCTTACACCTGCAAAGATGCTGTGGGAAGCAGTAACCGTCTCCTGGCATTACTGGGAGCAAGCACTTACTGGAAGCAAGCAGGCTCCAGTGCATGTAATTGGTCTGTTGGAGGAGCAGGGGACAGGGATGCTGCTGCAGACAACAGCCAGGGGAACAGGGGATGCCTTCGAGCACTCAATGCAGGAAGCTTTCTCAGTTTTCTTTTAATATCTTTCAGTTCCTCTGTGCTGCACATTAATCAGACTCAGCCCCTGCCCTATATAATGGCTCTATATTGTGGTGAAGAGGAAGGGTGGGGGATGCACAGCACCAAACCTGCCTCTCACAGCTCTGGGTCCAGCTCTACATCCCAGCGTTCTCCTACATGTGCCCCCACTGGTAGTGTTGTTTCCCCATCACACGACTACTTAAGCTCACTCTCTTGGGTAAAATACACCCAGGAACATGTGTTTTACAGCAAAGCTCAGCCCTTTCCTCCCTACTCAACCATCATTATCAGCTCAACCTGGGTATCTTGCAGAGATCCTGTAACCAGAGCTTTTAACCATGTCGTTCCTTCCCATTCAGATGCAGAAACAGGATCAGTACTCAAAGGACACTAAGCAGAAACAGGGTGGCCCTGCTCCTCCTGGATAAGCTTCAGCACCTCATAAGAACCGCAAGAATGTAGTATAAGGGATGTCCTTGTGGCACTGCAGTAATGTCCTGTGCTGCTATGAACCCAACAGGCTTCTCTGCCCATGTCCTGGAGTGCCCAACCTTACACCTCCAGGGGTGACTGCTCAGTTGGTTGTTTCCTGATTCCAAGCCTTTCCCATCCATGGTCTGCGATACCCTATAAGCCCTTAATCCCCCTCTCTGCAGCATTCAAACATCAAGGGGTGTATAAATCTGCTCTACACTGTTTGCTTGGGTGCTCTCCCAGACTCCTTGTGTTACATCCTTAGCAATATTTACCTTCTGAGGGCTTTAATGCTTACTGCAGTCCTGGCACTGCTCAGATCCAGACTGGCATCACAAATTCCTAACTGCGCCTCAAGTTATACAATAGAAAGAAAACATAGTACAAGAAAAAAAAGAGAAAACAATCAACTGGGAAACGCTTTAAGCAGAAGCAAGAAATCCAAACCACTGGGTGTCTTTGAGGTGGTATGATAAGACCTGAACAATGGCAAATTGATCTTTAAAATACCATCCTTCTTTCGACCAAGAAGCTAGTGAGCTAGCAAAACTCTTCTGTTCATAACCTGAGTGCTGTTCATGCAGATTGGGGGTTATGCCAAGGACAAATTAATTCACTTAGTGTCCAAAATTAACTTTATTTAGCCTAGCCCCAAATAATTCATGCTGCTCCTTGCCAACAGGTCCTGCAATCCCTCCCTCTGATAACCTGCACCAAGTTAGATGAAGAATAAGAGGCTTTTGATTAAACTTGCCCTTGTAGTGCTCAATACACTAATTCACAGTTGGGTTTCCTGCACTATTCTCCTTACAGATAATCAACAGGTACCTTGACTGCACTAAAGCATCTCTGGTTTCATACACCACCTCTGGCTGACTCCACCTTTCAAGAGAAGCTTTCCCCCAAAACGTGTTAACATTTTGCACAGGAATATTTTCCAACTGAGCTCACTTTTAAAGAAGAGTTTCACCTGAAGACAATTCAGAAGGTCAGGAACAGGAACCAAAAGCCAAGGGGAGGAGAGCATGCACAGGTGGCAGCTGAGAGCCTACAATACAAGCCTGGGCCATGCGGTTGTAAACACTATGGATTAGTCTGGGGACTTAGTGTCTCATATAGGAATGGTCCTATGAGTAGACCCTTCAAGAGAAGCTAGTCAGCCTTGGACTGCAGGCGATTAGCATCATTCTAGAAAACACACATTTGAAACCCAAATTAAAGAAGTACATCCTCTTCTTGCCTACTTGCAGCTCACCCCCTAAGCATGTTAATGTATGTGATCAAGAGAAAACTGGAAATGAAGTACAACCCAAGGTGAAGCCAAGTTGTTTGTTTGCATTACTAAAACCCACAGAAAAGAAATGTAAAACACAAACCAGCCCAAAGCCGACAGTGAAAGTAACATTCAGTCAGAGGGCAAACATTTGGTTTTATCCCCATTCACTTAGGTCAGCTTGAACTTCCATTAATACCATCAACAAGCAGCACAAAATACTCACCCCTAAATCTCTGTCCTGTCTGGTGTTCACAACACCAAGCTTATCATTGGTTGTGAATTTAATTAACACGTTGGGTTTCCTTTTAACCCAATCATTAATAGGGTTGAGAAATCAAACATGCCGTTGCACTCTGTAACACTGGATTTGTGATAGCCCCCAGAGGACCAGCACATATGAACCAAGGGATGAAATTCACCGAGACATAGATACAGCATCCACATTTGTGACAGTCAGATATGATTATGAGCCAGTAGTGCGCTCTGGCCTTCCCGACAGGAATGCTGTAAGACCAATACAGGAAAACATACAAACTGGCAATTCATTTTGTGCATCACTTCTCCTTTCCTTTGTGCTGCTGCATCAGTAACATCTACTTTTGTGTCATAAAGGCACAGACAGAAAACAATACACTGGGACAGTGTATTGTTCCTTTTAAATGGAGGATGGAGACTTGAAACAGGAAGCACATATTTGTCAGACTGGTTCTGAGACTCTTAAGAGGGGTTTTTGACCCCCTCTTATGACAATCGAGTTGAACCTCAGGCATGGTGATGCTTTCTTATCGCATCCTCCTGCGTGAACAACCCCTGGCATTAATAAAACCATCAGGAGGTTGTGGTGAAAGATGAAATGCAAAGCAACATATATAGCAAGCATCAACTTTGACCCAACCTGCTCAAACCAGCCCCACAAAAGCAAGTCTCAGACCCTCCATCTCCACTGCAGATGTCCAGCATGGCAACATCTGCAACCTGACCTCTCATTCAGTAGATCACCAGATCCTCCAGGTACTTGGAGCACGAGGTTTTGCCCAGGCAGGAGTTACAGGAAAGCATGTTTAAAACAAACAAAGCCACCCACAACAAACCTTGTCCCTGTGCAATCATGTGGCTTGGCTCTTAGTCCTGCTTCTCTTTCAGGTTTGTGCAAAGCAGCCTGGCAGAGGAGAGTTTCCCACCTCGAAGAGCACCAGCAATGGGGAAAGCTCCTAGACTGAGCCTATTTAAATGCTAATAACAGCGGCAAGGCAAAGCTGGAAGAGACAGGGCCTTTGTGTTCATTCACCTGACAGTGCCAGGCCCTCCCTTCCACCTCCACCTGAAGGACCAGGAGGATCACCCCAAAACCACAAGGGTCTTGGATGTGGGCCCACAATCCCAAAAGACTCATGAAGATCTCAGTGGATGCTCTGGGACACCCAGATTTGACAGAAGAGACGCTACCCTGAGTGGGTTGTGGAGTTGCACAGGGAAATAAGCAGTGCTGGGAACACCCTTGGGGAACCAACTCCATTTGCAGGCATCTCTGGACATGATTTGGCGCAAGCACAACAGCCTCTACCAAAACCAATCCTCAATTAAGCTAAGGTGGTGCCACAGTAGTATTGCAGCCAGCAGCAGAGATTGATGTTGGGGTGGAATCATCTCACCTGCTGCAGTGGTTCACAGCACATCCAGTGAGGAAACCAACATCTCCCAAGGACCATTCCGTCTCCTCCTGGGATGTCTAAGCTATGAGGGAGGAACATTCTCTGCAGGTACCATCCCTCCCTGTGACTGCACAGGGAGCCCCAGCAACCAGCCCAGACAAGACCTGTACCTGTTGGAGGGCTCAGCTTAGACGTGATGAGTCTTGGTGTGGGAGCCCTGCCAAGGTTCAAGTGCCGCACAATTAACTTTCACAACAAACCAAAGCCTCAAGAGCTTTTCATCTCCAAATAAGTAGGAGATGTGGGTCCATGCCAGGGCTTTTGTGCCCTCCTTTATCAAAGAGGTGCTGATAAAGGACCTTGCTTCTTTTTGTGTTGGCGAGCACATCCGCACAATGGGAGCTGCCTTCATTTCCAGAGCAGGGTAAGGAAGAAGGGCAAGGTGTAGCTTTGAAACAGGTTAAAACACAGGGAATGTTTGCTTAGCAGCTCAACCTCATGCAAATAAGCTTAAAGGAAATGCTGAAGAGCAAAGATAATTCCAGCACAGGTACCATCTGCAGCAAAATTGTCTTGGTTGTGGCGCTGTTCACCATAAAGATGAATTAAAAACATAAATCTTTTAATATATATAAACATCCCCAAGTTCAGCAGATAGTAGCCAATCTTCCATGCTAGCCATCATTTATAAGAGGTGAAATAACTAACAAAGCAAGTTCATGCTTGCCTGAATAAACAGGCAGGAAGGAAACTGCCGCGTGCAGATCCCAGCCCAGCAGGATAAGGCACCAACAACGGCTCCTCATTAGGAATCTCTGCTGGTGACAGCACTTGTCAGACAGACACCGTGCTCACGCTTACGGAGTTCAGCCTGACCCGCACCTCATCATAAGAATACTTTTATAACCCCCAGAACAACTCGTCTGTGAAGGAGAGCTCTCCTGCACGCTGCTCCTGCCTGGAGAGGGAGAAGCCGGCAGCAGCACACGAGCACACACGCTCCTGCTGCTGCTCTACCCAGTGAGGTTTTGGCTGCAAATCAGAAGAAATTGGCTGTACATTGCCCAGGACAATATTTACCCAGTTCGAGTATGAGCGCACTGATAAAATACAGTGCTTTGCATAGCACTTATATGAGGATCTATCGGATCTGTTCTGCTCTGGACAGGCTCCTGCAACTCTCTGATGTTAATGGGAGCTTTGCAGAGGGAAAAATGGACTTCTCAGTGTGGGATTCATGTTGAAAAGGGCCCTGACCCAGTACTGTGGTACCTGCAAAAGCCACAGGGTGAGGAGATGAGTTGCAGACAGGCAGCTGCCATTCTCTGTGATCTAATTCCAGCCATAGGATCTATGGTACTCTACACTTCCTCTCTCAACCCTTGTTTCCTGATAGAATGCAAAAAAGGAAGATCTTACCCCCTTTTCTTCCACTCATTTGGAACAGAACAAACACTGAAAATGTTTTGGTGATGTTAATCACCAACTTACTACTGGTCTTCTAATGACCTATCCACAGATTTACAATGAGATCTGAGCAGCTCTGTTAATCAGGGATAAATCTTGTATAATATAGAGGGTTATATTTCTTTATTAGTCTTTCTTGTATGTCTAATTAATGGTATTACTCTCTGAACTGCGTACACACACTTGAAGAACTTCAAGATGCCCTGGGTTCAGCAGCAGCAGTCCTTTTTCTCCTTCTTAGTAGCTGGTGCAGTGCTGTGTTTTTGACTTTCAGCCTGGGAACAGCGCTGATAACACCGATGGTTTCTGTTACTGCTCAGTCATGTTTACTCTGAGCAAGGACTTTCTGCATCTTGTATTCTGCCAGGGAGGAGGGGAAGCCGGGAGGAAGCAGAGCCAGGACACCTGACCAAACTGACCAAAGAGGTATTCCATACCACAGCACGTCATGCCCAGGATATAAACTGGGGGCAGTTACCCGGAAGGGTTGGATCACTGCTCGATCAGGCTGGGTATTGGTCAGCGAGGGTGAGCGGTTTTATTTTCATCCCTTACCATTATTATTACTGGTGGTAGCAGCAGTGGTTTGTGTTATACCTCAGTTACTGGATTGTTCTTATCTCAACCCGTGGGAGTTGCATTCCTTCCATTCTCCTCCCCATCCCTCCAGGAGAGGGGGAAGAAGGGGGGGAGTGAGCGAACAGCTTCGTGGTTTCTGAGTAATGGGCTGGGCTTAAACCAGGACAATTGAGAACACACCCCCAGAGGAACCATTGTGCGTTTAATAATTTCCTACCGGTTATCTTCACCACTACATCCATTCACGTCATCTACTCAGAGCCAGCAATACCCACCTCACCCCTCTCATTCAAGATACTTGGTTTGATAAGTGACTTGGACCACTGATATTAAAAGAAACCATGAACAAAATTATCTCTAGAATATCACTCCAGATTTTCTACTTCCCCTCTCTTTGCCAGATTGTCCCAAAGATATTGACACTCATTCACTGATTCAAGTCCAGGAAAGATACAAAACATTGCTGCAGAATAAGCTTGTACTTTCATCAGCAGTAACAACCAAAAAGGAATTAGCAAATGAGAGCTACCTCACAAAAACTGCAGTGAAGCAAAATGTCCCAAATTTGGAGTCTTTATGTGCAGCTGCAACTAAAAGGAACCGGCATAAATCACAACAAGTCTTCAAGGCTCTGATCATTTTCCTTTTCCAAGAGTGGCCAAAAGCTCAACGGCTCCAGCTCAGAACATACCAGAGGACTGAGCACTCAGCCAGAGATGACAGTGGCCATGAGCTCCTGCAGCAGGCATCACCCAACAGACAAAGCCCTCATGTATGTCCTGACCAAGGGGAAGGTTGCTGCAACCACATGGATGCCAAAATACCTCACCAGAACTTTCAGCTTCATGTTCTTGGCTCATTCTGTGGCAAAGACCCGGGTCAGGTCCCCCAGGTTCTCACAGAGATGGAACCACCTCCTGGTGTGAGGATGGCAACAAGGAATGGAAACAACCCTTCAAAGTTAAAGGAACTAAACCTTAGCAGCAGCACTGAATCCCATGTGTCAAAGAACCAGGTCTAACAGCACGTTAATAAAGCCCCTGAAATAAGCTGCAGCCTTGCAAGTCTATCCCCAAATACTATCCCAAGCCCATCCAAGAAGGGTCACTCATCAATGAGAATTCGCTTGATTCCTCCCTGTGCAATATCCACATCAACTGGAAAACATGACAGTGCAAAGCAAGGTTTGACTAAACTTTGTGATGAGGTGAAAGAAGAGTGTGCTGACAGGCTCGCACTGGCACACCACCCAGCTCTGCTTATCTGATATCATCTGAATCGTTCAATGCTGCAACAAGTGGAGTTAATGCTTTACCTGCAGATGGCTTTTTAATCCTGCATTACCATGGCCATTACTATGCCCTTGTTGGACTGATGAACAGGCAGAGCTCTCATGGTTTCTTTTCGCACATGCTCCCCCTATCCAAACTAACCTAATATAAAAGAGTCACAACTATTTATCCAGATTTAACATCAGGCTATTCCAAGAACTGGCTGGACAAAGCCTTGGGTGGCATGGTTTAGTGGAAGGTGTCCCTGCCCATGGCAGGGGGCTGGAACTGGATGATCTTAAGGTCCTTTCCAACCCAAACCATTCTATGATTCCAGGGGCTACAGACATTCTTATATGCAGCAGTCCAACACTGATAGCACAGGAAGCACTACAGTTCACAAACCACAACAGCATAAAATAAGCCTCAGCTTAAGTTAATATGGCTTCATTCAAATGAAATAGAAAAGAACCTTTAAGGAACCTGCAAGGTATTCAAACCATTAATCCTGCCATACACGTAATGCTGAATCAAATATGTTCTGCTGCTGCAGAGCAAATGCACCTATCAGAGGAATTACACCCCAAAATCACACTGGTCCCTAATGACTGCACTCAGAAACCACAGTGATAAGCAGGGTGTAGAAGATGTGTTAAATTAGATCATTTGCCAAAATATCCTTCGAAATGATACACATCCATCGAGAAGCAAAGCATTGAATGGTTCTATGCAATGGTGGCAAAAGTACTTTTTGAAGCTTTGCTCTGCCTGAAAGCAACAATAAATTTTATTTGGGGCCACACTAGAAGCAACCTCAGCAGCTGCCAGTGATGTGCCCAGAGTCCACATGCCTTGCTCTAGGGAGCAGGCAGACCTTTACACAACCTGAGCAGCTTGTAAGCAACTTCTGGGAGCTCCAGTCCCAGGGCTGGACCAAAGACACCCCAAAACATGAGCATGAAAACATGGGCAAGGTGGCAGCTCATAATCTCGTTCCAGTGTGCCCCATTCACCTTGTTCTTTCCCTCTGAAGCCTGCTCATTCAGCAGCTCCTAAACCAGGACAGGCAGCACTGGGCACCGAGCAGAAGACATCCCCAGCCACTCAGCTCCCTACCATCCCATGGCTCATCCCCACCACCACCTCTCCCAACCACTCCAACAACCAACCAAAAGCATCTGTGTACAAAAGCATTCAGGGCCCTGCAGGAATCCACCCTGATGCCAACACAGCCACTGCCTGGGTACTTCATGACTAACAAATCCTGCAGCATCTTTGCCTATGTATCAACAGACCACTCCAAAATATGCCTTCATGGTGTTAAATACAGCTTTTTTCTACTAAATAGGTTGAAAAAATAGGTTTCTCAGACCCATGCTGCTATGAGCACACTACAACTCCACCTGAAATGGTCTCCACCCCTTCTGCTGCCTGAGCCGTCAGATTGGCAGCAAAGAATCATGACAAGTTAGGAAAAGCCATTTAACAACTCAGACACATTACAGGGAGATGTAAAAGTACAGGGAATTAACATTAAGAACCTGCAGGTGAATAAAACAACAGCTTTTGCCCAAGCAGATAATGCAGTAATAGAGAAAGACAAGTAATTGGGTGTGTTTAAAGCTAGAACAAATAATGTCAAATACACAGAGGAAGTATTCTGCCACCACAGGAGGAGGAATCTGTTTTGTGTATGTGCCACTGCCACTCGAAACCACACAACAATGTTCAGCTCCCAGGGAGCATCTGATACTCAACAGTACCTCCGAGCTGGGCTCTGCTCCTCCTTGGTGAGGAGACCCCCAAAGAAGCACTGCAGATGTGCAAGATGAGCTAAGAACGGGTCCAACAAGGTCTTCTCCTGCAGCACCATTATCCCAGACCCCAGAGAGCAGCCTGTGGTGGCCATGCCAGGACATGCTCAGCTTCCACATCAGAGGGCAGCTGTTATTCAACATCCAAAATGCATTTTCCTATGTCCCCTAAAACCTTTATAGCAGTCTGAGAGGTTTCTTCTAAGATGCTCTTTTTCCCCCTCCTGCAGCTTCAGAGAGTGTCTAGACCGTCTAAATCAAGACATCAAAAGTAAGTTCCTCAAATCAATTCGCTTTGCTTGCCACCCCTAACGCAGCACATCTCCCTGGAAAACAGGCAAACACTTCCCATGCTTGTGACCCTACAGCAAATTTGAACCCGCAGCAGTATCTTATAGCCATCAGAAATATCCTGGGAAAAACACTGCTTTGTGATGGGAGAGAGGGCAGAGAAGGGGGCCTATAGGGATGCTGTGGAGGGACTCTTCATTAGGGACTGTATTGACAGGACAAGGGGTAATGGGCTCAAACTTAAACAGGGGAAGTTTAGATTGGACATAAGGAAGAAGTTCTTTAAGGGTGGTGAGGCACTGGAATGGGTTGCCCAGGGAAGCTGTGAATGCTCCATCACTGGCGGTGTTCAAGACCAGGTTGGACACAGCCTTGGGTGACATGGTTTAGTGTGAGGTGTCCCTGGCCATGGCAGCGGGGTTGGAACTGGATGATCTTGAGGTCCTTTCCAACCCTACCTATTCTATGACTCTATGACTGCTCCAAACAGCCCAAGCATGAATGCAGAATCTTACAAAGACCTTTTAACCTGTCCCAAAAGGGTATGCAATGCTCTTGCACACACCTGAATGAGAATACAACACCAAACCAATCATTTTAAGATAGCCTGCTGCTAAAAGGGAGCAAGAGAAGCTGCTCCTTATGGCAATTAACCTGCTGCATGACTGAAACCTGTAGCTGAGGACCTCAGTGATACAGTTTAACGGTGAACTTGGCAGTCATGGGGGAACAGTTAGACTTAATCTTAAAGGTCTTCTCCAACCACATTGATTCTACAGCACAGATCCAGCACTGGCACTGGGCCCATTGGCAAAGGCCATCGGTAACTCCACACTAATTTCCCCGGGTAATTTCCAGGGGAGGAGGATGGACTGTTTGCTTAAACAGCAGGCTGGAGCAGAAGTGTGCTTCACTGACACTCACACTTGCATGTACTCACTGTTGGAAAACCCTCCAGTTGCAAGGTGGCCATGGGACTTAGCTGGCAAGTTAACATACTGGCTAGTGTAGGTTGTTAGCATCAGAAATGTGGGTCCACTTCTGCAAATTCCACATTTTGGTAAGAATTTAAAGACAAATGAAACCAGAGACTCAAGTGTTGGAGCAGCTCTTGGTTACAAACCTCAAACATTGTCTAAACCGTCTCAATCTGCTGCTGCAGAGGCACAAGCTCCATTTCATCTTCTCTGCAAAGAAACACTTCTTCATAGCAGTGTCAGCTCTCCAGGTTTGATTGCCATTGCAAAAAGAAGTCAGAGATAGGCATCAGCAGAACACTGTGCTTCGCTTGCTCTCTTAACATCCTACAGATCACACATATTCAGACTAAACACTATTCCCCACCCCACCCCCTCCAGTTCATGCTATTTTCGTAGAAAGGCCACTGAACTCCCCAGTGAGGGAGGATGCACCCTCTCCCAAGAGAGGAGGTGATGGAGATGTTTGGGATTCTCCTCCAGATGCCACCCAGAGAAGAGGGACAATAAAGCAGAGATCGTGCAGGAGAGGAGCATATCCCCAGGGACAGCTGCAGCAAAGGCTGTGACACACCAGATAACCCCAAAAGTTCAGCTCCCAGGTGCAGCCTGTAAAACATGTGAAATTCTGATTTGGAGGCACAAACACCATGAATAGATGCCAGGGACAATGACTCCATGAGGACTGAGAAGGGTGAGAAATGGATTTACAGATGCCCTCAGAAGAGATACTCCTTCCAGAAAGGAAGCAAAAGACACAGGTGACTCTCCAAGACCAGGATGCAGTCATAGAATCAAAGCAGGGCATCACTCAGTCCCCCTTCCTTCTTCAATGATAAGGTTGATCTTCTCCCAAATGCCAGGTCTAATGGGTGCCCACAGGAGATCCGCGATGCCTTTACAACAGCATCACATTCCCCTTCATATTTCTGTGGGCATCTTTGCTCCTTTCCTATTGTCCAAGCAATCCAAAAGCAAACTGTAGCTGTAGTGCTGCATGTACTTGAAATCTGCAGCTGACCATACACCTGAAAAGGAAAACTCAGTAGTGTTTTCCAAATCTCAGGGCAAACACAGGCCTGCGTGCTGCAGCTCTCACACCTCACAGGCATCTAAAATCCTAATGACAAGAGCCTATCTCTCCTCAGGTGCTCCATGCAAACACAGCTCCCTGCTGCAGCTCATCTCCTGCACTCCAAACCTGAGGTCTTCACAATTAAGTGGTTTCAGACACAGAAACTTCATGAGACACATCCAAAAAACCAGAAACCTGCCTTAAAAGCCACCTGCATGGGGCTCAGCTGGGAGCAGCCAGCCTGCACCACATACAGGCAGCAAGCCAGGGAAGGACAAGACTAACAAGATCAGAGAAATAACCAGTTTATCAGATTACTGAAGCCACAGAACAGAGCTGAGGGGCACTGGGGTATCAGGATGATCCTGGGAGCTGCTGCTTCAATCATGATCAATACCTCTGCAAAGTTGCCTTACCCAGTGGTGCTCTGTCTTTCACACAGCTCTCAGGTGCCCTTGGACCACAGCCTGACACCATCACTCAGCCTCTCACGCCAGGAGAGGCACACCCAAACCCTCATATTCCCCAAGCCTCCAGTTACTGTGCTGGGCCAGGGGTGCACAAGGAAAAGTTTGGGAAGAGCTTTTCCTCCCCTTTGCAACTCCTGCAAACAAACTGACTCTGGAAAGGAATTCAGCCAATGCTTCTGGAAGCAGTTATTCAGTTGCTGTATTCGGGTGAGACAGCTCAGCTCTGCTGATAATAAAGAAAGCTAAATCCATTCCACCTAACAGAGAACACAGCTCCCAACATCAAAATATGCATTTGTATAGCTTAAAGCCTCCAGACGTGTTGCTTCTACAAAATTCATCTCAATACCTGAAAGCATCAGCCATAAAGACTCAAGCAAAATTATACAGCAAGAGACAGCAGCAGTAGATTGTGAAGCAGTAAAGTGCAACTCCCTGAGCCTTCACCATCCCATGGGTGAGGATGTAGCCTAAACCCAAGGTCCCTGATTGACCGATCCCCAGGGTTTGTGCACAGAGGTAAGCAGAGCCTGGCTCCACACACCGTGCCACGCTACAAGCACTCTGGTTCCGCATGCTGCTGCGTCAGTACCAACAGCTCTTATCTCATGCTTCACTGTCAACAAGAAATTATGAGAATTGAATTTTAATAAGCTGGAGACTGAAGCTTTAATCTATGTCACGCTGCTGCTGAGGTTCAGCGCTTAACTTATAGCATGGAATTTCAGCCCTGTTTGGTGCAAGGAGAAGAGCAGGAACCACTTGAGGAAAGGCATTTGCCCTCAACGGCTGGTCAATGAGCCCCCCAGCTGCAGTGTCTCTCTCAGCATCAAACAGGGTTTCTTATTAAGATGCATATTTTCCTGTATTAATGGGGACATGAAGTGCTGTCTGCAGCCAGTTCCTTGCACCTAAAGCAACCATGCGACTATTGCCATGCATGGATTTATTTCCCAGTACATGCAATTGTTTCAGAGCATGAAACCAATTGCTCCTCACTCTGGGAGTTATGTGGGATAGAGGTAAATAAAGTAGGAAATTGTTAGGAAAAGTAATAGTACACCAAGACTCCCAGCACCTAACAGTCCCCAAATTCCTTGGGTTCCTTTATAGTATCAGCTCTCAAACTCTGGAAGAACAAATAGCAGGGAAGATTTGTGAAAGGATGAAAAAGGTACATTTTCAACAGCCCGAGATGATCACTCACAAAATAGCAATAGCAGAGAGGTAACTGATTGCCTCCTGGGCAAAAGTCAAAGTCTTTGCATTGTAGCTGTGAAAGTACAGAGAGAGCAAAGAGAAAAAAGAGGAAAAACCCTGGGTTTGGCTGTCATAAAGGTCCTCCCAGCCCTTTGGCCTCATCAAGCACCAAGACACAACTGCGATCTCCCTTATGCTGCACACACCCGCAATCACAGGGCAGCAAGGAGGAGAAATCCTTGCTTCCAGAGCAGGGTGCAGATCCTGCTCTCTTCCTGGCAGATCTTCAGCAGCAGCCATGCAAACCCCACCATCCCCAGAGCTCAACACTGGGACACAGCGACCACTGCGCACCACTGACACTCTGAAATAGAAAGCATGATAAGCCCAATGCTGAAGGAGATATTATTAATAACACTCAGCTATTGACTGCGGTTTACATCTTCAAGCACTTTACCAACATTAATTAATTAAGGTGTTTTCCACTTAACGCAGGGAGGAGACTAAAGGAAAAACAACAGGTTAAATGGACTAACTGCCTGAGCAGGCTGCCCAAAGCAGTGGTAAATATTCTATCCCTGGCAGTGCTCAAGGTCAAGTTGGATGGGCTTGGAGCAACCTGTTCTAGAGGAAGGTGTCCCTGCCCATGGCAGGGGGTTGGAACTGGATAAGCTTTAAAGCCCCTTCCAACTCAAAGCAGGCAGCGATTCTATGATTCAGCATGGCAAGTCCTTACACCCAAACTCCTCATTTCCCCATGGATCTTGCTTTTACTTCAACTACTGAAAATAAAGGTGCAGATTCACAATGACTCTAACCCAAAAGCCCAGAGGTGCACCCAGCATGAACAGGGGCCACTAAGGTGCAGCAGCACTTGTTGCGATGCTCTGCCAGCATCCCTTCATCCCATTGCTGCTGCAGCCTGACCTGGACCACAGGGCAAGGGCTCACCTTTTGCTTGCAATTAATTCATGCCATTCTAATTCAAACAAGAATCCAAACATGAGGGTGCTGACACAAGGCTGCAGTGATGTTACTGAGAGCTGCCTGTAATTGCTGCGCTAAGCGCCAGGGATGTGAAGTATTGATTTCCACCCTCAGCTGTATCCAGCTTTAGACAAGAGGCTGCAGCCAAAATACATCTTTCAGCAAACTCACCGTTCAGAAAAGACTGTCAGGGCTGAGAGTTTGAGTGTTTAATGCTCACGCTAATGACTGTAACAATAAACAAGTCCCATGCCTGCCTACCTACACACGCCCACCATCCGCAACTCCTCTCCCTCTTTGCTGAATTCCTCCAGCTCCGTATTGGGTAAACCAAGTGCACCTCACTGCCGCAAAAACTGGGCATCATGGAGAAAAGCCTCAGTGTGCACAAAGGGGCTGAGTTATTACCTCGAGCTGCCTCAAGCTACACCATAATTATACAAACACCACACTTCACAAGCTGAGCATAAAGCAGAGGTGCAAGTTTGCCTCTTCTCACGTGACCCACAGGATCACCGAGCTCCTTCCCACACTAAGCAAAGGGACCTGACAATTCCACCATGTGATTCTCCACCAGGACCACAGCAGATCCCCACCACGCATCCATCCCACCAGCACATCCCACATTTGCACTCACAGGTAAGCAGTTTCCCATCCGATTCAAGCCTCCTGCCTTCCACGGATGTATTTTGTAAATCAAGCAGCTTGGCAACCCTCCTACTTAGGAGACACAAAACAGCTATTCAGAGAGACTTGTCTTCACCCCATTCTTCTGAACAGTGCCTCAAATTCCTTGACAAAAAGCATAAGGCTCACTACAGATAACTTGGGCCTGTCTGTACAAACACAGAGGGATGCAGAAGAGCATTTACGGTAGTATAGAAACTATAGTGCCAAATGTAGGGAAGAAACCCAAGACAGTGTATCTAATCAGTGGGTTCTGTGGAAACCAAGTACTTTCCCCCCTTCTCCTCACTAATGCTCTTCAGATGCAATTTTACACTTAACTGATTGGTTTCCGCTACACCCGAGTGGTACACATCACATTTTAAATAACAGCTTCTTCAACTCATTGGGAAGGGGAGAAAAATGCATCTACAGCTACAAGGTCATGGAGTCTTCCTTGTTGGAAAGCATCCTCACTCCTAGACATCAGCACTGAGCCAAATTTGCTCACTTAGAGTGGGGAGATGGAATGAACCCTCCAGCAACTGCATCGAGTGCTAAAGATGCTGGTCTTACACTCAGCCTAAGACAGGACCACTCTTTGCCACTGGTCACAGGGATCTCACAACTCTAGCATACGTCCAATTGTAGTTATTCAGGAGAAACACACAATTCTACGGCACCATTACCACATATCAACTGTTTTCCAGCATGGCAAGAGTAAAGGAACTCTGAGGAGGAGCTTTTCCATCACTCAACAGAACAGACAACCTCTGAGGAAAACCTTGACCCAGGACACACATCCCTCTTCACCCAGGCACATGCAGAAACAAAGGCACTGCCTCCTGCAAAAACATGTGTCCCTCCAAAAGTTCTGTGGAGAGGAAACAAAACAAAACACAAAGCAGACACTGAAACAGGTGTGTGTGCACAGGCAGCCAAAGGATTTCACCTGCTTTTCTAGCTGTAAGGCTACATTTCCACAGTCACAATGATGCCTTCCATAGCACATTCCCAGCTGCATTCCTGATCCAGGAAAGGAAGGCATCATCCTGCTGCCCTCTGCCCTTTCAGCAGATTCTTAGAAAAGCATCTCAGCAGCCTGGATGCAGCACATGGAAGGGTGCAGTTCTCATTATACCAACAAGCACTATGTGTGCCAGCTGCGAACATACCTGACCGCATGCATAACTGCGCTCCCTGCATACCTGCAGCGACCAGGAAGCCCTGCTGGGTTCGGCTCCTGCTGCCCAACAAACCCATCTGATGACTGATTAACTTTGTTTAAGGAGTGGAATTCACACACCACACCCCTGCTGCCAAACCAGCTACATACAACAAGCTGATAGAACAAATCCACACATTAAACCCTCTTAATCCATTTGCATTAATATCACACCACCACACACTGGGGTGGGCTGAAGGGAGCAGGGACACCCACCATTACCTTTAAAATCCTACAGCTTAACTGAAATGCAACTGTTAGATAACGCCTATATAACCCAAATAACCATGCCAAGAGATGCTTGCAGTAAGTAAGTAACAAGTAAGTAACAGCTACTGATGTTTTTATCAACCAGGTGTAAATTCAGTTCAGTTACTGGGCACTGGGAGGGCGGGCACTACCGTAGCTCTGACACCAAGGCTGCTGCAGGGTGAACTGTTAGGCAAAGCTGCAATTATTCGGTAACAATATATACATATATTTGTATTTCCACGCTTCTGAAGTAGCAGTGATGGCAGCACTACTTTGATGCGCAGGAAACGGTGAATTTCAGCCAGGCGAGAGCCAAACCCCGCCAAAAGCACTGCAGAAGCAACCCGGACCCCGTTCGCTACCCTTCACTCAAAGCCAAGAGCACTACTCACTCCCCCTGCACCCCGTTTTTCACGCTCAGCTTCCGCTGCTCCAGCTCCGAGACCTGGCCGCAACTTTGGGGGGGGGTTCAAAGGAAGAAGAAGGGGTGTGTATTGCACAGGGGCTGTGCAAGCCCCACACTGGCTTAAAGCCACGCCGTGAGTCGGCTCCGTGCAGCCAGCACCGAGCTCTGCTCCTCCGGGGCTGCCGGAGCCCCCGTCCCCACCGGCGATGGGACGCGCCGGGCCCTGGGGGCAGCCCCGGGCCGGCGGAGCGGGGAGCGGCGGGGCCGGAGCGCGGCTGTAACATGGCTGCTCCCCGAGCGAATTACGAAACCGGTTAGGGGAGCGGGGACCGGGGAGCCGGCGTGCGGGGCCGCAGCGGGGGTCGAGCACCGCGCTGCGGTTGGCGGGGTGAGGAGGGAGAATGGGAGGGGGTCTCTCTATTTGGGGGGGGGGCTGTCCCTAACACC